>JAHBBA010000853.1:0-121616 GCA_018806925.1 Skeletonema costatum | reverse complement strand
TCACGGCTCTGTTGTCGCACCCCTCGGTAGAAACAGTCCTTGACAGTTGCTCCATGCTGGACGCAGACACCATTGTTCACGACTCTTTTGCCGCACCCCTCGGTAGAACAGTTCTTGACAGTTGCTCCATGCCTGATGCAAACATCGTTGTTCACGGCTCTGTTGTCGCACCCTCGGTAGAACACTCCTTGACAGTTGCTCCATGCCTGATGCAAACACCGTTGTTCACGGCTCTGTTGCCGCACCCCTCGGTAGAACACTTCTTGACATTTGCTCCATGCCTGATGCAGACGCCATTGTTCACGACTCTGTTGCCGCACCCCTCGGTAGAACAGTACCACCTCGTATCAAAACAATCACTGCATATCTCCATCTTGGCACCCTTCTCACGGAGGTAGCACCTTTGACACGCTTGTTCCAAAACCAAAAAGGCGTCTTCGTTGCCATCATTTCGTTTGGCAGGCGAGCAAACGATAAAGTGGTCTTGACCCTTCTTGACCTTACGGAGATCCACCCATGATCCCTCTACCTCGCCGTTACAGTTAGTGCACCAACACATACTTTTCTTCTTCCCGCGGTACGGTTCATCATAGCAGTTTACATGCTTCAATTTGATGTTGTGAGGGACGTGTCCGTTCATGGCCATGTGAAGAGCGTCGACTGAATAGCGCATTACATTTTCCAACTCTATCTTCTCCTGCCATCCGGTATGCTGCCTCAGTGCGTGAGGGAGCTTATATGATTTCTGAGGAACTAGCTTCTGGTCAATCCATTCTCCGTTATAGAAGGTTTCGTATGCATGCTTGCCAAATAACAATACAGCTCTCAAGTTTGGAATCTCTGCCACCAGTCCCTTAACCAATTGTTTCACCAGACGGTCACTCTCACGACAAAACGCCTCATACTGTGGTCTTTTCTTGGGGTTGGTACTCCAATCTGAAGGGCCATCGCTACAAAGACGGTTGAACACAATCGTATGCTTCAAAACGTATTCTTTGGCATCTTCCTCAGTCATATCAAAGTGCTCCTTCAATGTCAACACCAATTTTTGAAGATAGTGTTTTGGCATCTTGCGGCAGGAAGACCATCATCTCCCAATGTGAGGAGGCCGAGCTCAGCAATGAAGCTCTCCCTGCTTTCTTCTCCTGGGGGAAAATTCATAGCAGTTCCAAGAATAATGTCGTCTAGTGTAGCTGCATGAGTCGCAAATGGCACGTATCGCACTCCATATTTCTTGCAAAGCTCTTTTATCAACTCAACAATGACTCTTAGCTCAGGAATCCTGTCACAGAGATCTTCGATAATATTTGGTGTTTTATTGTTTGACGATTCGTTGTTGTTGGAATCTTCCGTATCGACGCCATTGGATTGGTAGGTGTCATGGGCGTTGTCCACGTTTGTTGACGGTGATGGGGTTTTGGTGCCATCGGAGGAGAAGGAGGAGTGAGTGGCGCCATCGATGTCATTTGTTGACGCCCTGCTATTGCATTCGTTGTCATGGCATTCTTCTTCACGACAAGAAGATGATTGATTTGCCCACCCTGCTCCAGGAGTAGAGAATGATGATGATGATGATGATGATGGTGATGGTGATGGTGAGGCTTCCACCGATGAAGATGATGACACGGGAAATCCTTCGTCGCCATTACAATTAGAATTGGATGATAGTGACGATGAGCCACCAGTAAAGTAATCACCATGATTATCATCGTCGTCGTCATGATCATCGTTATAATTGTCATGATCATCGACGGCTGGTGATTGATGCTCGGCGGTGTAGCCGTAGCCAAAATCGGACGAAGTGTCATCATCAGTTCAGAACACACCGCTTTTGATTTCGATGCGTCCTTCTCAGGCTCAAACTGTCGGACTTTCGCATCGGCCGCATCTTCGGTACTGAGCCCAACGTTCCCAGCAAGGAGCGCCGCAGTGGACGGGGGGATAATGGAGGGCATGGTATCCTTTGTCTCGTTCAGGCTATTGCACTCAGCAAATTCGTCGGCATTGGAGGAGCGTCTCTAAGCAGGAGGTTCATTCAGACCGTCATGAAACCGACCGTAAAAGTTGACCGTGTTTTTGTTAGAGGGAGTACTTGCTTTATGAGACTCACAGAGCCCACCACTCGCCCTACTGATATACTCACCACATCCTGCTGCCTGCTGCGCAAATCAGCTGGTAGGTAAATGGGAAAGCAGCTGGTGCAGATAGATCAATAAAGACATAGGAATTGGAATACATAGATCCGTCTACCAACACTAATCTTCCATCATCACACACACGTTGGGACATAACTCGAGTTACTTCATAATGATTTAATTCTATCCTAGCAGCTCCGCAAACATTTCGACTCGTCATGATAATACTATACTTGTAATGCTTGTTTTGAAAGCAGCTGGTAGAGAAGGGAAAGTCACCAAAAATTGACATCACGCCACGTACGTATTCAGCGTTCAACTGACCCCCTCTGTACCCTTACATCAGTTTACGGGTACAGATTGTTAGGTAGGTAGGAGCGGAGGAAAAAAACGACATCTCGCTCTTCGCTCAACGCATGAACTCGCTTGAGATGGTGCGCCGAGATATCGAGGGAAGTTGATAGATCAACACCCTACTCGCTGCTCATTACTGCGACTTCTTAGGCATCATCGTTGCATTTCATAGCTAGCCAGCCATCTTGTTGTTGGACAAGCCGCAAACAAGTGAAAGACTCACATAATAAAATACAAACGGACACAAAAAATCATGTCGGAAGCAACTCACAACTCGTCAACATCACCTCCTCAAGCTCCATCAATGACCACCGAGAGCTTTCAAAAGTACTATGGAAGAGGATATGCTGCTGGTGCTAAAAGTGATGGATATCCCAACCCTCCCCACCCCGGGGCGGAACAACGCCATCCACCGATGGACAATTATCAACATCCTCACTTTGCCCCACCACCGAACGAACCTCCGTCACGTGGTGCTCCGCATCATGGTTATGCACACGCTCCGTCGTCGTCATGGTATTATAACCAACAGCAACAACACCAAGTACCACCACCACCACCTCCACAACAGCAGTTTCCCAGTCCTCATAATCACCACGACGCCTCTTCGTCGAAACGGCGTCATGCTCCATTGCTTCAACAATCACCTCCGATGGTAACACCCAAAGAAAGCAACGATTCCGACTCTGCACCGAATAATTTACCAACACAAGCTGCTGCTCCGGCAAGGAAGAAATCTACAAGGTCTTCAACGAAACAACAACAGTCACGCAAAAATATTCATGCACCTACAATCAACTCGTCGTCGGCCAAAGAATCCGCTGCTGCAGCTGCTGCGGAAGAAGAGATTCAAGTGGACCCAATGAAGCAAGATTTTTTCTTTTATGCAAAAGATCATTTCGATACTGTCAAGGCACAATGTGAGGAAGAGTGCAAACAATCATCATCACAGGCTGGCAATAAGGAGAATGAACTATACCGTCTCACAACTCTCATGAATGCACGTCTTATCCAAGATTGGGAATCTGGGCCTGCATCCCTTCGTGAGCAGTACATGAAGATGGAAGATGATGACCGTCAACGATTTATGAGTGAGGAGGAAGTGGCGAGTAGGCATTGTGCTACGCTCACTGCAAGGAAGAGAAGTCCGAAACAACAGAATATTGCCGGAAAAGCTCCAACCAATGCAAGGAAAAGTTCGAATGGTGATAGTATGGATGGGATGGTGACGGAATCAAAGAGAGCCAGAGTTTAATTACGTTCATTGGGGTATATGTTTATTGTGGGGACAACAACAATGTATTATCTTTTTCGTACATACCAAACAGACATTAAAAATTGTTAGAGAGAAATAACTATATGTGTTACAAGTGCTGTTCTTTACCCATAGAGCGACTTAGGAGAATACATAATCATCCTCCTGGGCACTGCCATATTGTAGTTCACCGCCTCAGTCCACTAGACCTCAACCACAATAGGTACGTGCATATCCCTTATCCCTTCCCTCCCAATTGAAAGAGACACCCATTTAGAGACGGTTCACGACTGGCTGCATGAGAAAAAATCAAAACAGCAAGACCATGTAAGACTGCATCAAAAGGTTTGACACATTCTCTCTCGTCTCTCATTTCCTACGGACACAACTCTCACAAAAGTGTCGAAAAGCTAGCGTTGGCGCAGCCGTATGCAAATTTTGGTAAAACTAGTATGCAGCTATATAGAAAGGCCTTTTATAGACCTTTTCAACGAAATAACATACACCAGCATCACACAAAGCCTTCATATTGCATTTGCTTAGTATTTTTGCCCATCTTTTTTTGCCATTTCGAAAAAGGGAAAAGAGAAAAGTGAAATGTGTCAAACCTTTTGATGCAGTCTTATGTTGTCAACCGATAAGAGCACACAACTCCTAGCAGGAATTGTACATAACAACGGCTGCTGAAACTGAAACGAATTACCATGGACACTAAATACGCGGTCGTTCAAACTGCCGAAGCCCACGCGGCTCTTGAGACATTTGTGGAGGAGGACATCCCAGTAGCAGCACCAGTGCTCGTGGCGTCCGAATTTAGTGGACCGCCACTGCCGAACAATCAAAAGGGCAGCGAGCCATACACCGATGATGAAATCTCTATCACATGGGAAAAAGGAGAAGCACAACCTGCTGCATTCAGAGATAAGTGGTTCGCTATCGCCTTTGCGGCGCAGTTTGTTGCCGTATCAACCACAGCGATGGTCGTCGCATCCACAATTTCATGGGCAGAATTATTTTCTTCTACAGATTCTGATTCTACCACTAGCAATAATGATTACGGTGGCGATGATGGCGTATCACAAGAGCAAGCTGCACCAGGCATTGCATTTTGGGTGTCCATCATCGGGATCTCCGTGCTTGTAGCCCCCGCGCTCTCAATATTCTCTATGGGGCTGATGTCCAAAAATGCAATTGGAATGATCACGGCATCTCTTTGGTTTTCCATCGTTCTGAGTGGCCTTGTTGCCGTTTTTTCTATCTTCGTTGCTCCACTTGTTGGAATAATCTATGGTATTTTTACCATTTGCCTCGTTTCTTATTTGAAGACGGTCAAGCATAGAATTCCATATGCGGCTTCAAATCTCAAGTGCAGCATTAGTGTGCTTAAGAGCAACCTCGGACTTGGACTCGTTGCTATTGGCAGCATGATTGGACTGGTAGGATACATCTTGAGCTGGGCTGTTGCGTTCATGTTCACAATGAGTCTTGACGTAATGAAAGATAATACTGGTGATGACAACGACCTCTCTCCTCTTGGGGGATTTGTGGCTTGCTCGTTCTTACTCTCCTTTTACTGGACCCATGAAGTACTGAGAAACATTGTTCGTGCCACAGTATCGGGTGTCGTGGGACACTGGTGGTTTGTGCCCGCTGAAGCAGCATCTTTTTGCTCTACAGCTGTGATGGGCTCTGCCACCCGAGCATCAAGTTATTCTCTCGGATCGATCGCTTTCGGATCGCTCATCGTTGCTGTACTACACCTGATCAGAAACACCCTCCACAATGCACGCAACGATCGTAACGGCGGCATTCTCAGATGCATTGCAGCATGCATTTTGGCGTACATTGAAGCTATGGTTCAGTACTTTAACAAGTGGGCGTACGTTTATGTTGGTCTGTATGGCTACGATTACATTGAGTCGGGGAAACGAGTCATGAACCTATTCAAACAGCGTGGTTGGAACGTCATTATCGCAGACAACTTGACAAACCGTCTCCTTGGCATTATGAGCCTAACTATTGGAATCCTAACCGGACTCTGCACTCTGCTTGTGACATTTTTTGTGGAAGAGTTTGAATCGAAGCAAGGATGGCTGGGCGTCGGTTTCTTCATCGGCTTTGTGATTGGAATAGTTTTGAGTGGAATATTCATGGGTTTGCTCTCTTCTGCAGTTGATTCAGTCATTGTTTGTTTCGCAGAAGCACCACAGGAATTTAACGATACGCATCCTGAACTTGCACAAGAAATGAATCAGACTTGGAAAGACGCATGGCCAGATGTCGTTGGTACAGTGATTGTTGGTCTTGGTGGAGGCCTTGGTGTAGTGTAAAGATTTTTTGTATGCTCTTAGGGTAGTACTATTATATTGTGTAAAATGGCAGCTTGAATACGTCTTCAGGAAATGTTGGTGGCTGATCTCCCTTGAGCTTAGACATCAATTCGTACAACTCTCGTTTCCTCTCTTCATCTTGCTTCTTACTTCTCACACTGCTATCATCTCTTTGGTTGTTTTTCAGAGCCTTCAGCTCGTCTTTCAATATCTTCTTTTCTCTGACTCTCTTGTCCATATCTTTCATAGTTGTTTGATTCTGCATGAAATCCATTTGCATCAGTGAATCAGCCCCAAACACTTCTTCGTTACCCTCCTGAAGTCTTTCAATGATAGCAGCAGCTACCCATGCATCTCTAGCAGCATATGCGATTTGTTCATCTGAAAGATATCTCAATCCCCAGTTGGACATTCTGAAAACAAGAGAGGTGTATTGTCAGTATCATTTTAGAATAGATATTGTAGTAAACTTGGTTAGGTCGGCAGTACTTACGAAATTCTCTTGCTCTTGTTGAGGCTCACACCCAGAACTGTCTCCCCGAGCTCTTTGATGCCTGCTCTACTAGATGGATTCTTGTGTGGAAGCAAACACCCAAGGTCGAACCTAGACTTCAGTTCATATAATTGTGTATCATGTTGAGGTTCTTGTGAACCTACACTCTCCCCTACATCTTCAAAACTCTCTTTAGACCATCTATAAAATTCAAGTGCGTCATCATCAATGCCGACACCGCATTTAATGATTCTCTCATTGTTAATGACTTCACGCAAAACTGCGGGAGCATGGAGTGCACTTCCATCTCCGCAGCATGAAAGCTGAATAATCAGACATGATGTTGGAGTAGAGAGCTGTACTGTGGCAGGCCCATCTGGAAGTGTCGCCCTCTCTGGCTTCCATGGCGGCTTTGCAATCGATTCTTGATCAAAGCCTAGAACTGAATATGTGTTTTTGTCACCACTACTGAATGCTGGAACGTTTTCCTCAAGCCAACGCTCAATAACTCGAGGATCCCTGGTAGTCAGAACTGGTAGCGGCGGTGCACCGACTTCTCCCCGAAGAGGAGGAATGGTGTGACTTAGTTTCTTGGAAGTCGGTGAAGAATTACGAGTTCTTTTGCCTCCCCTGTGCACCGACAAAGGTGCAGAAGCGTGCCTCTTTCTAGGACTGACAAATGCATGAGACATGTTCAGAAGAAGACAGCAAATTTGCACCGAAATCTTCATAGCGTTTCTTCTTCCTAATGATGTCTACTAAAGTGGGATGACGATGTCATCGACCTCTCTAGCAAACTACGAACTAGCAGTAGCAGTAGGTCAAGGAAGTGGTGATGGGTGAATGATGATGGCTTCGAGATGGTGGCTATTGCGTGGGGTTGGTTGTAGGTGAATTGGTAGGCTAAGATCTTGTGATGGAGAAAAGTTTCTCCATTATGCCGAGGCGAAATCGCTTGATCATCTTGTTGATCATTGTAATGATGGCAGTACATTTCATTGTTCGTCCTAATTTTTACAGTACTATTTACATGTCCTACCAATCGAACTTCTCGACGCTCAAATTGATGCCGAACTTATTCTTGTAATCCTTCAATTGTGACAGAACAGGAGCCGAACCTCCGCAATAAAGCATGCTCCAATTCTTAGCGGAAAACTTTCCATCGCCACTGTGGAGATACTGTTTGATCCCAAACTCATCCTTCGATGCCGATTTCATTTGCTTATTAGACTGGAACATATCTCTTACAGTGCTCATTTTTGCCAAGCCGCGTTTGACAGTCTGTATCTCTTCGTTGCTGTTCCCTTCAAGCATTAGATGTACGAAGTCCTCAAACTCTACTCGATTTAGCCGACAATTGCCGTCAACATCTACTTGTTCGAAAATCTTAGTGTACTGTCAACATTACAATCATTTGCTAGCAGATGTCTCATCGTAGATAACACTCCCTGGTAGTTGATTTCATTTGTAAGGGGCTCCTGACTTTCATTGTAGAAATTTGAAGCTTTCAGCGTGTAGTCAAAGAGTTGATCCACCGTGTATAGTGAAAGGGCCTTCTCTACGAGCAACTTGGCCCTCATGTCGACAGGAGTATTGGTGACAACTTTCTTGCTCAGCTCTTCAGGTAGACCCTCACCGCTAACAATACTGTGGATGATTCCAGATATTGTTCTCTCCAAGTTTGGACGTCCATTAAACAAGAAGACATTGGAAGGCAGCTTCTTCTCGGGTAGAATGATAGATCGCTTTCCAGTGTAGTAGATAAGAGAGTAACCATCGCTGCTAAACTCCACGTTCTCCAAGAAATGCTCAACCAATCCAGCATCTCGACAAATCCACACTAAATTCAGACGCCTGCTTGTACAAGAATATTGTTTGATCAGCGAGATCGCTGGAGTGACGCCAATTCCAGAAGCCACCGCGACGAGGAACTCGCTATCCATGGCTGGCGAAGAGAAAGGCGACAGAAAAGGCCCGACGACGAAAGCAGGTTTGTGAGCAGGTATTGAGATTTGTTTCATGAGCTCTCCTGTCCAGTCGCCACATTTGTGGATGCAGATTGAAGAGTGATTCGGTTTTTGTGCAGGGAACACAGTAAATGCGTGGAATTGTGTTTTTGATATCCATGGCAGCATCAAGTAAACATACGCAGAGTTTTGTTTGCCAAAGCCTGCTGGGTTCTCAAACTCAATTAGGCAAGACGAGTCGCCAAGCCTCTGGAAGTGCGCACTTTCAACAAGGTGGCACTTAAACAAGCATCCTACGATGTAATCGGCGGCATAGACGAATAAAGGCATGCCAATCAACCAAAAGATACGCTGAGGAGCATGGCACATGAGAGCTGCAGCCCACGCAATTGCAAGGTAGTGAAGGGCTGAATAAGAAAAGAGGCAATCGTTTGTAAGTAAAAAGGTGACAAAATAGAGGTTGCAAGTGAGTGCAAGTAAGCGAATCGACTTACCCTTTCTCCACTCAAACTTCATTCTCTTCTTCAAGAAGGGAACAGCCATCGGCAACGCAATCAAAGGTGTCAGCGAAAAGGCTATGAGACCCGTGATGCCAGTTTTAGTAGTCCACAAAAGTTGAATATCATTGCTACGACGAGCCCATCGCAGCAAGTGAAAGAAACTGTGGCTAGTCGTTTCGATCGCCACGATGCAGCCGAAAAGACTGTGAACCTTGTGCGAATCACTAAAGTTAATCCACACTCTTGCCGCCGTAGTCTGTAGGAAATTGTTCAGATTGGAACACTTGCTCAGGAACAAGAGCATGTAGAGCGGGTAGTCAAACCATGCCGATGCCCGGGCAATTGTCAAGAAGATCATCGACAGTAGATCATCTGCGCAGATTGTTTCTCGAGGACAGATACAAGTTTCCACACCGATGCAACCATTGCTCCAAGGCGTTTTAGCAACTTCGGATGATGGCATTCGTGCTCCAATAGGGTAAGGTGCCCACAGAGTGATAATGCAAGCTACCAAGCTAACCAGAGAGAGGATAAAAACTGCATGCCACCAACGGTGGCCTGCCTTTAAACTGCCCCTCTCCTTGTCACTGTCAGCTAGGAAATCATATTTTGGCAAACGTCCAGTAAGTGACTGCTTTTCTTCATCATCGACAGAGGGTTCTTTCTTGCGTCTCATCTGTGTGAGGATGGAGGAGCGGCGCGAAACAGACAATTGAGTATCATTGCTCTTGATGGATCGATCCCTGCTCTTTGACCGGCTATTGCCTGACCGATACAAGCTCTTTGAGCGGGCGACCAATCGGCCACGGAGCGATTTGGGCTCCTCTACAACCGGGCTACTAGCTGCAGATGCCGAAGGAGCACTTTGATTGATGTTGCTGGAGGTGTCATCACTTTTAGTGTCTTCCGAAGTTGTGGCTGAATGACAAGTCATCGTGACTAATGTTTCCGATGAAGGAGCATGTTTAACATGTTGACGACTGACAGGCTTGTACACCATAGGTAGCCCACCAGACTCAATATCCGACTCTGCATCAGATCCATGAGATAATATGATGCGAGGGCCAGCACTATGAGCGCTTCTGTCGATACTAATGTGCGATGCATGAGAGTGACTTAACCTAGATGCAGAGACTTCATCATTTTCATCTTGAATCACGGAGGAAAGTTCACTTTGCAGCTGACGTAATTCTAGAATCCGATCAGATGCGCCGAGGTCGTTGCTTGCTCTTCTTGAAGCAAATCGCGGCATAGCGGAGAGTTCATCGATGTCATCACTTGTGGTTGTTTGTGTCCGTTCTTTTGAAAGAGACCGGGATTGACGCTGTGAGATGGGTGCCAAACCAGACTCTACATCATCAAGGCATAGTGATGCATTTGAGTGCACAGACGCTTCATCATTTTCATCTTGAATCACTGAGGAGAGTTGAGTTTGCAGCTGACGTAATTCTGCAATCCGAACAGATGCGGCTAAGTCGTTGCTCTGCTGTCTTGAATAGTTCGGCGGCATGGTGGTTGCTCGATAATTATTATGATGTGATGAGCTAGCTGCTTTTGAGGTGGTCAAGCAAAATATATGCGACAATAACAAGGTGGTGCGGTGGGGATGGCATGGAGCGTTAGGGACCCATTTTGATGGATTAGTGAATCGTCTTTCCAGGTACAGCAAGGTCGGTCAAAAGTGAATCGTTTATTTGAAAAGGCTGATTCATTGTACGAATTCCGATGCAGAAATGGTCATTTTGGTACCGTTTTTACAGACAGTGTATCCCGTTAGTGAGTACTAAATGATTGGAAAAGGTGACGTCTTCTTCCCTCTGCTGCCAGGCCTCTTCCCTCTTCCTTACATATTTGTCTTCAACCGCCCGCAAAGCTCTTCATTCAAAGGCCCTTGATGTTTGGTAAGAATGTGAATAAAAATATATCACTGAGGGAGAGAACTCAGTATCGAAGTCGCGTTAGGACTGAATGAACCAGTCTATGTAGATACATGGGGCAGATGAGCCAAATACCACACCAAGTTAGTACAGCCAGTACTTAGTTCTAATTCTATTTCCCTTGTTTTGCTACGAGACAAAATGGAGCTGAATTCCAAGCACCACCACTCCAAGTGAAGTAGCCCATTCCGAGAAGTAGCATCGCCTTGTTCTTGCCTCCTTTCTGTGTTTGTGTTTGGTCACTACTACATGCAGCGCCAACTGATAATGGAATCACTCGTAACTCGTCCACCATGCCTCTCCATATGAGCGACATAGGTGACCATTTACTGCAGTGCGGAGAATATCGATTGATGAGCGATGAACTTGAGCACAGTGCAGATTGTCCAATGTAGTAATCAAATGTTCTATCAAGTAAAACGTCAGGATCGATTCCTTTTGTTGTTTTCTGTTCTCCATTCTGTTCAAGACGGAACCTGTTCTTTCCAATAGGCACAGCACTATTTGAAGAGAAGTAAGCTTTCCCCATCCATTGCAACCCTCTTCCAAATAATTTATTGGTAATGAAGTTTGTAATAGTCGTCTGTCAGAATTCAGAATCAATACGAAGGTAGGCAACATTATTGTTGTAGATTGTCAGAGCATGTAATTGATCGATTTTTCAATGTGGTTCAAATTGTTGATTAGGCATCTCTCACCAATATAGGTCCATTCGACAATAAATAGCCATCGTATACCCAATTATCCTTAGTTTGCTCATTTGTAGCAGCCAACTCAGTAATGTCTGGGTGCTCACAATCCAAATAAAGCGATATCAAATCCCTACGACTCATTGTCTGTAACTCATGAACAGCTTCGTCTATTGATTTCCAATTCGCTGCTCTTGTTGTCACGTCAGATGGCACTGGTGTTGGCAATGCAAATGAGTTATTAGCAAGGGAAAACATTTCGTACATATTAGACATCGAGGCACCTGATAGCACAACTACGACCGCTCCAGCCGCGGCGGTTGCAAGGGACGTTATCGGCAGCATCATCTTGCTGTGGTTTCGTGTTGAGTTGAAAGAGAATGACAGTAGAGGGCAGTGTTCTAAAGCAACAGGAGGTGAGTGCGAGTGCGATGTGCGAACAGGTCAGAGAAGAGAAATTAACAGAGCGAACTTGGTTGGGGGTACAATTTTTGTTTGGTTAGCTGCGCTAAATGGGATAAGTGGAAATTGTCAGGATCAGGAGAGTAGGAGTTTATCAATATTTGACCCCCTACACTAGTATTTTCATTTGGGATGTGTGTGCAAGAGAATTTTGGGGGTATGTACCAGACGGAAGACTACGTGTCCCATGCAGGAAAGCTCTCTCTTTAGCTTATTGCGAAATAATGAGAGTATTCTGAGACTTTCGTACATTCACATGCAACCTTTACATTACTAATGTCATTATCTATTGTATGCAGCTATAGCTATGTTCAACTATAATAACTCACTTGAGCTTATTCAATTGTTGCGTTAGCCTCTCACTCATCTTGATTGATTTACTCTCCTTCTTTCTCAGTTGAGCTTTGTTTTTCCCAATTTCTTTCTTTCCTGCTACTTTAATATCACTCAAAAAGAATCTATCTCCAGAACCTATCGCACGAGCTGCCACCTCAACTTCATTTTTACGATTAATTGCTTTGCTTGTTTCAGCATCTTGTTTGGCAAGGGCTATCTTTCGACCTTTGGCAGAGAATGCCTTGCGACCTTTGGATAATTGCTTTGGTTTTTGCTTTTGCTTCTGACTGGCTTTTGCTTTTTTAGCAGGTGCCTTTGATTTCATTTTGAAGCCTTGCGCCATGATTTCTAACTTTTATTGTATGTATGTTGCTGTGTTGCCTTCGCCGCGATGTACAGTATAGGAGAGTTGACGACAACAGCGTTATGAACGGAACGGAAGATAGATATTGTAGATGATGGATGATGGAGGTGTTGTGTGTAGAGAAACAGTGCTCTATCGAGAGCTTCTGCGCTGCAGCGGCGCGGCGTTGAGATTGGAAAAAATTAGTTTGAGTGGTCGTGAGATCGATGGCGCCAAAAATATGGCGGGGCAAGCAAACCTTTATTGGTCGATTGTCGATTTTTTTGGTTTGGAATTGGACAATGGTAAAGTTGTTATGTCTTGTCACCTATCCATTCCGCCCAACAGCACCATGCAAGAGGCACCATCACAGCCCCTACTTGGGCGCATCATGTACCACATCGTATGCTCTCAATCCGGCAAGAAACGTGCACGCCCGTCGGAAGATGAGAATGAGACAACATCGTTGGATTCAAACTCAATTTTTCGCAGAGGTTTCATTTTCGTTTCAGAGGAGGAGGGACAGCAGCAGGGACAAGAGTATTCACTCGTTGTGCCATATCAGTTGCTTAGAATAGCAAGTCATGCGGCGTCATCTGGACAATTAGTTCGGATATCGTGGTATTGTTTGCTTCGCTATAAAGACGATTGGGGTGAGGTGCTATTTTCTTCTGGAGGTGTCAAACATAAGAAACAAAAAGTACCTGCAATGGATCAGCGAGGAGGAGAAGAAGGTAGTTTGGTCATTGAAGTATTTGTTGACGGTCTCAGTCTAGCTGCATCATCGGGTAATGACGGAGAAGATGAGAAAGAAGAAGAAATGCAATCCCCTGTGCTTACCCTAGAAACGCTTGCTCAAAATGAACATCAACAACTTACCAAAGGCAAAAAGAAGAAATCACGCGACAAGCTACCCATACACGTGACCGGAGTTGTCGATTCAATCTCTCCTATATTGGTTAATGATCCACAACAGGATCCATTTGCCATCATGGAACTGTATCAACCACCATCGACAGAAGAAATCACGAAAACAGCTGTGGTTATCATACGTGGCGAAAGAGCATTGTCAATGCATCCTGCAATTCATCCTGGTCAGGCTATTACACTTATGGGCGTTGTTCATCGAAAGTGGAAGGTCCCAGATGAGTTTCGAAAGCGTTTGAGTGAAAGACAAAGCAATGAAACTAGTCTCTTCGAGAGACTCTGCTATTGCGTTCCAGGTCGTGTCATTTTAGTGACAGAAGCATCAACTATCAAATGGAATGCTGTCACAAACCTCAAGCCAGATCTATCCCTACCATCAACAGTTGAGTCACTCACGTCAATGCGAGGTATTGTGAAGTCAGTGCATTATCACTGCGAAGAAAGGAATGGAAAAGCAAATCGAGTTCTGCACTATGTTACGATAAAACCTCTCTCTGTATTACAAGAGAAAGAATCAGAATCTGCATCCAATGAGCTAAAGCTCGCACGCATATATCTCCCAAAATATGCAACGCCACCGAATGTGTGTTTAGGCTTGCAGGCTGAATCTATCATTAGAGCTGTTAATATTCATTTCATCCCTCCTCCGATTGGCGACGAAAAGAAGTGCCCCAGTAACCATCGAGTCTCAAATGATTACTTGTGCTACGTTGCCTGTCTGCGGTCGACAATTTCTATTGAAAAGTGTGCAGGAGAATGTAGCCACCGCATTCGATCTTCCAACATCTGGTATGTACCCTCTTGGAAACCTTTCTTGTTAGTACCAGATAGCCGGATCAGTGATATATGTGCGGATCGATTTCATTCAAGATCCTCAGCCCAGCTTCTTGCAGAACACAGATTGAGATGTGAGTTACGAAACAACCATCGTTTGACACAAGACATCCCAAGTGAAGCATTGTCAACTCTGCTGACGCATCATTATCAAATTGTGGATGACTGTGATCAGCCGGTTACTAATTGTGAACATGTGAGATGCAACTGTCCCACGCGCAAAAGCAAAATCATGCCACTGGAGAATGGAATGAGTGATAGGCAAACAATTCGTGACCCTTACGCAGAGTTTTTTGATCACTCGCAAAGCGATTCTCACGGCGATTGGATGATCGAATGTGGATCTTGTTCTTCCAGCTTCTCGTGTTTCAATCGTTATCGTCAATCCACATCTGAAACAATGCCAATTGTTATTGGCACGGAACATCTTCGTAATGCTTGCACACAATATTTTACTCAGAGAGTTGGGTCACTGAGCCGAAGTGGTACTCAGACAAAAGCTTATGAATTGCAAGCTGGCTGGACGACTTCATTTAACTTTGAAGGCTTGAAACTGCTGCAAGTCTTGAATGACTATTTCATGCAATCTGACAAAGATCCGATCTCATGGTGTGAGAAAGATTCGATAAATGTTTACACCGGCGGATCAATCGCGTACACGGATCAAAATATTACATCTTCGTTCTTACTTCGAAACGACGTATGCACAATTCCTGTTTTCAATGTAAATAGAAGGGAAGGAGATGACGGGATCAAGTCCACTCAGTCCAACGAACGCAGTTTTAGATGGGTTCACATCGACTCTATCAACTTGTCATGCTTATGTCTTGGCCCTTGTACAAAGAAAAAGATGACTAGTGTCCATGCAGCCTATCATCATGTTTTCTTACCTTCAGCGTTCTCAGAGTCAGTCCCTGGACATACATTTTCGTTTCTCATCGACAATTTAGTTTTCATCGGGTCGATGTACATCGTTGCTAAATCAATATTGCCAACCACTGTCAATCAAAGCTGGAAGTCAGAAATGAACCTTGGAGGATGCGACACAACTGGGAATGCTCCACATGCGGCAGATTCCAAACTAGGAATCGCAGTCTGCTTGGAGCAAACAGCAACGAGTCATCAGATTGATAACCGCTCAATCATTATTGGACGGCTGATGCGCAATAGGTTCAAATTTCGGAAAGTAAAGAGTACACAGAAAGCTGGCCAAGTGGAAACCCAGCTCGAAAAGTGCTACGAGGGATGGTCAGTCACACTGTGCCACATTGATCATTCTGGACAAAGTGCGTCTAACTCGGCGTCGACGCTACAAACTATTGAAGTTACAATCTCAATTCCCTTCTGCAACTCAAATGCCAGCAATAGTGCGGTTTCTTTACACGCTCTGAAGTCTGGGTTGAGAGAATTATTCAACAGCCAAAATGCGACAAACTCTGGCGCTCGAATCACTTCTGACCAAGAGACTATGTGTTTAGCGTGGTGGCATGCATCAGGATGTCAAACGTTGCCAATTTTGTCTGGAGGATTGGACCTTAGCGAGGATTCTCTTCCTGTCCATGTTGAGATTCCGCTGAGTGCTCGCACATTTGCAAAACTTGGATACCAACGATTTCGATGCCATTTCAGTGAATTGGAGGCGTACCATGTCGTTGAAACTCATGCACACTCCACATCTTTATCAAAGGGCAATATGCACGTCAACACGCACAAGATTTTACCAGGCATGTTGAATCGTCGCCTTCACCGGACCACACCTTCAGTGCCGTCGCCTCTCACTTATCTAAAACCTGGAGGAGGTATATCACCAGTTTCACTTGCAGAACTTCATTGGGACGTTTGCAAAGCTATAAGATACGAAGATAGTACGTATCTGAAACCCTCACTTCTTAGGCGCATTCATGATGTTAAAATCTTGGGTGTATCATTTTGTCGTGCCCGGGTGGAATGCCAACAATGCTTCAAGACATTGGTCGAGAAGCGTGGTAATACAGAGCTGATCGAAGGCAATCGCGCAGAGGGATCTACTTTGCTTTGTCCATCGGGATGCTCGCAATCCCAAGCGTGTGTGAAATGGGAATGCAGCGCCATTGTCGACGATGGCACTGGTCAAGCCAAACTATACGCCGAGCGAGAAGCAGCCTTGCTGCTACTAGGCACCGACTTGGATATCGTTTCTGTTGAGAGTGGTGCTTGGTATTGCGAGGAAGGCGTATTTTTTCAGCCTAGTTTACCTCCGTCGTCGAGTCTTGCTCAGAGCATCAGAGCTGCATCAGCGAAAGCGAGAAAACACATTTCAAGTAGCAAACGGAAATACAACTTAGGTGAAGAGCTTTCTTCCACGTACAGTCTCCTACCAGACAACGCAAAAGCAGAGTATTTACTTCAGCAACATTGTCGTCATTGGTCTCACCAGCATGGACAACGTAGATTGGATCTATTTTGCCGATGCAAGCCGCTATCAGAAGATTTGTCTTTGAATGGAACCGAGATAAACGTGGCCAAGGCGATGGTAGCACACGTTGGTTTGGAGTTTGGAATGACCGGTACAGCCACTCTACCACCGCTCAAATTGACCCTGGAGGACGCATGTGTTTGTTCCGAAGAGAGAATGGAAGATAAATTGGTAGGATGGGATTTATTAAAGGCTTTTTGAGGGAATGTGATACACCATTAAATTTTCACACATTCACATTCGACAAGCTAGCTCATAAGTGCACTTGAATACTTCATCTAGGAGAGGAGTAAGTTCGAACAAGTGAGGGTATCATAATATTCATAGAGAAATAGAAAAATTGTGCAACATCAAGAGATCCCTCAAGCAGCCTCTAGAGTTGGCGAGCCGGCAACTTGCAAACCAACCTAAGCCTCTGGAGCAACCAGCCGATACCGAACCATCCATAGCCACAGCGCAATGAGAGTTGGCGTACGTGGGCGCACATCTCCAAAACCTGCCCACAACTCCTCTCATCTCTCGTTGCCGCTCTCGACCTCCAATCCACCTCGGCGCCAACTTGAAGATCCAGATCTTGCCCCTTGCTTCTTTATGACGACGACTGCAAAACTTCCATGTCGATAGCGTTCGTAGTACCGCAAGTAGCCTGACGAAAACGAATCTTTCATCTCACCTCTACAGCTATCTCACATCAACAAGCCGATTCAAGAAGAAGAGATAAAAGCTAGAGCTATCTGTTGTGATTAGAAACATAAAAACTATTATTGCAGCTTCCACGTGCAACTCAAATACATTGAGCACATTTCGGCATTACACATTACTCGATATATCAGACAAAATGAGGTATTCAGGATTTGCTACAGTTTTAGCATGCCTCCTTAGCGAGGTGCATGGGTTCTCTTCAACTGCGTCTAGCCGAACAATATGTGAGTTGAAATGGATACTTGATATATTTTGAATTCTTTGACGAGTTCTTTCAATGCTCGAAGAAGACTTTTGTGCAAGCAAACATAAGTTGTTGTCACCTATATTATCATCTGACATTATTTTGTTCCAAACAAACAACTGTGCCATCTTACTACGCAGCTGCAGCTAATTCATTTCGATCTGCTACAAGAATATCGTCAACTGCAGTTGCCGAAGCTGTAAATGGATCAGCAGAAAAAACTATCGTGGCACCACCTGAAATTAGGCTCAATGTCCCTGAAAAGGCACGCACAGTCACTGCAGTCTGTACATCTGGTACTCTCTGTACTTCCTCTCATATGGACGGTATTGAGGGTGCCCCCTTCGGCTCGTTCGTTGACTATGTCTTAGATGATACCGGCAATCCAGTTCTTCTTATGAATGAGATGTCTATGCACACTATCAACATCCAGAAATCCGGAGATGGAAGTCTTGTTACATTATTTGCTCAGTTGGGAGGGCCGACAAGTGCATCAGGTCAAGTGTCTACTGGGCAAGATGTCTCTCGTTGTTCCGTCACAGGCACTATTGAGAAGATTGAATCAACAGCTGAAGATTGGGATGCCCTTCGTATGCGTTATGGTATTGCTCACAGCTACGCTGATCAGGTTATGGACTCTCCTAAGTTTCACTTTTATCGATTAATTCCCACCAAAATCTATTTCGTTGGAGGATTCGGTGTGTCATCAGAATGGGTTCCACCGGAGGAATATAAAGAAGCAACCCCTGATATTTTGTCAAAGGAGGCGGCAAAAATTGTTGAAAGATTGAATCATGATCATGCCGAAGATTTGATGCTAACTGCAACACAAATTTTGGACGTGGAAGAAGTTGACAAGATTCGTGTAACTGGGGTAGATAGACTGGGAATGGATTTACGTGTGACCAGACGTTCATCAAAGAGGAGAAACAAGCTAAGAACGGATGAATTCCGTGTGGGTTTCCGAATCCCAGTTATTTCTGTAGAAGATGCTAAGAGTGAGGTACTGAAAGTGTTTCAAGAAGCTTGGGAGAAAAGCAATGGAGTCACTTGGGGTGACGACGAAGTACCAGGAGCAGATGTTCCAGTACTAAAGACTGCAGAGGATAATCTGTTGTAAGAGGCAAATTTTAGTGTAGGAACACCAGTTAAAGTATTGAACAGATAGATAGATTCACTGTGGGTTTGGTGCCTGCATAGATTCGTTCATTGGGTCAACTAACTATCGAATAGTATTTTACTTCCGCGTGGATTCCTAATAAGAAACACTCCCATTATTCTCCCTTTCCTCTTTTGCTTTTCTGTGATGGCCGCACATTTCCTTCAATTCGACCTAAAGAAATAGGATGTTACAATGAAGCTGTGCACTAAAGAGATCAACAGCAGCCACTCTAACATGTCCACCGATAAGCGCATTCCATTCTTCACTGCTGAAGGAAGTAGGAGACGAACAATGATGTTTTCTAGGTACAGCCTGATATCGTTGTTGCTTCTGCAGACATCAAAAAATGCTTCCTGCTTCGTACCACAGAACATGGCAAGAGGTCACAATTCACCTTCATTGAATACACAGTTATTGAGTACCCAGCCAATGCAATCATCATCAGTAGATACATCAGAATCTTCACCAGTTATGTCTCAACTGCCAGATTTGTTTCCAACCTTCGCTGAGGAGCTCATTTCAAATGGATTTATCACACCTACACCAATTCAACAAAGTTCAGGGTTGCGTGCTAAAGATGGAGAAAACCTGCTTCTCATTGCAGCCACTGGAAGCGGCAAAACATTAGCCTATTTATTACCTGCACTTTCTAGAGCATGCGACAATCAGGAAGGCGGTAGAAAAACTGTAGTGATTTGTGCACCGACTCGTGAATTATCTGCTCAACTCGCAAGAGATGCTTCCATCCTGCTCCCAGACGAGGGTGACACTCCAAACGTCTTGCTAGCCGTTCGCAGCATTCCACCCCCTACACCAATAGAGATGGCTAATGCTCAAGTCCTCATTGGTACTCCAAATGAATTGTACGCAGTTTTGACACGCATTTCCGGAGCACAAAATTTCATTGCTGGGGATACATTATCAAGCTTTATCCTTGATGAAGTCGATGTATTACTCCCTGTCGCTCCCAAAACACTACGCACTTCGTTTGATAAGAATGATGCCAAAAACGAAAGAAGAGCAAGAGAACAGAAGAGGAAATTACGAGCTGCTCAACGACGAGGAGTTGAATTCCAAGGAGGATCTAACAAGAAGGCTGGAGAAGGAGACGGCCAAATGTTAACACCAACTGAAAAGCTACTACGTCTGATTGCATCGGCAAGATTTGTTGGTGGCGATGACAAAGATCAAGTGCAGGTGCTTGCGGGCAGTGCTACGGCTAGCCGTACCACGCTTGACAGATTGAACAAAGCATTGAGATCGGCAGCAAAGGAGGTAGACATCATTGGCAGCGATGGCTTACAGGGTGCATGGAAGGGAAATATGAAAGCTTGCAGACCTGAGAATACTAGCAATACAGGTGAACAAGTATCCGCAGAACCAGAAGATTCCACGCATACAATTCGAGCTGTGACTGTCCCATCTGTGGTCGACCACAGATTTGTCTCTATGCCAAAAAGCGATTTGACAAACCCACAAGTTATCCTCTCCAATGTCGCCAAGGTTAGCAAGGAGCTCAAGCCAGAAAGTGCTTTATTGTTTATCTGTGGCGAATTCAGCCGCTCCTTACAGAAAGAGAAGAAAAAAGAAGCACCAAAAGTGACGGGCAAAACGGCACAAGCGAGGCGCGATGCACAGAGACGAAGCGTGTTCATGGCGAAACAAAAAGCGAAAGATAGCACTGGCACGCAAAGCTCTGGCCCACAGCCTCTATCAGTTAGAAAAACGTGTTCTTTTTTGCGGTCGTTAGGAGTTGACGCCCAA
This sequence comes from Skeletonema costatum, assembly GCA_018806925.1. NCBI lineage: Eukaryota > Bacillariophyta > Thalassiosirophyceae > Thalassiosirales > Thalassiosiraceae > Skeletonema > Skeletonema costatum. The sequence goes on along the minus strand of JAHBBA010000853.1, from coordinate 100,727 downwards.
CCTATGCATGTTGTCCTTGGTTTAGAACCGAATGCAAAAGAAGGCGAGATGGCAATAGAGGAAGAAGATGATGCTAACGAGTTGGCCGAGAATGAAGTAGATCTTCCCCAATTATTAGTCACATTCGAAGGATCAGCACGTGGACTTCATTTTGATGGCGTAGATGTAATCTTTGTGGTCGGTAGGCCAACGTCAGCAGCATCGTATCTTCACTTAGCCGGTCGTGTTGGTAGAACAATGGCTAATGACGGCTCAAAATCGGAAGTTGAGGTCCGTCCTGGTACAATTATCTCGTTTTGCTCCAAAGGAAGAGTGACAGAATTGGAGAAATGGACAAACCAGATCGGTGGAACAAAACTTGAAGAACTTAATTTCTAACTGATTTCTACATTAACATATGTGCAGTGATACGTTGTTCTGTTGTTGTGATTATTATTGTTTTGATGAGAAGCTGAATCCTTCTTCCTGCATAATCTTTTCCAGCTCCAACTCAATTCTCTTTGCTTCTATCAGATTATCATTATCTACCTCCTTCTTTAGTTGCGCAAATAGAACTTCTAATCTCGAGACAACTTCAGCTTCATTTGAGCTTGAATTTCCTGACGAATTTGGTATTATCTTTGGCTGTTTTGGCTTCTTTGGCTGACCAGCTACATCTACATAATCAAACTGTGGCAACTTTAACCAAGGTAGCGGGTCGCCTGCACCCAGTGGTTTTGAAGGGTCAAAATTCGGTTTGGAATTTCTGGGCTTGAATCCAGATTTATTATATCCACTACCGTCGCTCAGAAAAGCCCCCAAACCTTGTTCTCCACCTAGTAATGAGTTGATCCAGGACTGAGCTAAAACTGCTAGCCCTATGGCTGCCAGAAGAACGAGTGGAGTGGAGATGGGCACATCTAATAGAGTTGGATCAAATGCTAACGATGCAGGGGCAACTCTCAGAGATGAAAACGATGGATTGAGAGGTTGCGATGACAGAGAAGGTGATAGACGACCGGACGGTGGTGTAGCTATATAATTATTACAGCTTCGTTGATGTAATAGGATCGAGATAGAGTTCGTAGGAGGGAGGAAAGCGGCCATGGTTGTTGTTGAAGAGTGCTTGTGATCAGCGCTGTGAACTGTGAAGCTAGCACCTTGAAGCTATAGCACGCACAGCTGAGCACAGCCCCTCATGAAAACTATCTCTCCTGCTCACAATCAAAAAATAATCAAGCCGTTACTTTTGTTGCTCTGAAGTGCTAGCTCCTATTTGTTCACTGAGGCAATGGACCCCTCAATCATCTTCGACTACATTCCCAAACAGCTACTTCCCAGTTTGGGAATTCCGCTGGTCGAGCTGCTGCCAGACCTCTGCCTTGGATGGTGGACCCCTCCCAGCCTTGACCTAAACAAATATAACCGCCTCAAGTACCTTCGTGTACTGCTCCTCATTGTGGCATGGTACCCAATCTTTGAATTGCTATTTCCAATTATTGAAGACAGCAGTATCTATTCTGCCATGGTGATCTTTGCAGTTGCGTCGATTATAGCCCGGCCGTTGTTAATGGAGAAGCAAATCAAACGTGTTACTAGCATTGGATTGTGGAATGCTGTCCTACCAAAAGAGAAACGCGAGGCTTTGTGGATTGTTGTCACGAATTCAAAGGTGAGTATTTCAGCAGTTGAATTTATGCTTACTTGATGAACACATAACTGATATCAACTCATCATCCTATAACATATCGAATATTGAAGCCATCGGACATCAACAAATTTGATGAACTCGCCGCTAGATACGTCAACTCTCCTACAAAGATTTCTGGCGTCGTTTTGTGTATCGTTTGCAGTCAACTTTATGAGAAACTACCAGATATGGAAGACAAAATAAAGCTTTTGGGAGGATTGACTGCTAGCATAGTTGGTGGGATTGGGATAGGCGGAATGAGGCACTCAAATGTGTTGGTGGACATAGTGTTTCGATTGGTATTTGGGCTAGGATTCATTACCATGCTTCATTATTTGAGCATTGTTTATTATTAAGAGCATTTAATTACATTTCATACGAAAGCATCAACTCTCTCTAGTTACTTGTTATACTTGAAGCAAATGGCAATTTCTTCACCACCATCTAAAAGCTCATATGCTTCTTGAACATCAGTCAGTGTTGTTCTCTTTGATATGAGCCTTGATGGCTGAAGAGATCGTACCAACGCCCAAGTCAGAGCGAACCGACGGTCCTTGTTCCATAGCCCAGTCATTGTTGACGGGATGGTTGACACCTGAGAAGTCTGTATTGTTTTGTGACTGCGGTGAAAATCTATACCCAACTTCAGTGCAACGTCAGTATTGCCGTACCACGATCCGACGATAATGCGTCCATTATTCGATGTATTGTCGATTGCAGATTGAAGTGCTCGTGGATTTCCACTCACTTCGATGCAGACGTCAAATGGTCCCGCTATCCCAGCAGTTTGTGGCTGTAGAGCACTCGTTGCGCCCATCTTCGAAGACATTGCGAGTCTGTCATCCAATGCGTCAAAGGCAGTCACTGAACAGAATTGTTTAGATGACGATATTGTCGTCGAATGGTGCATAGACAGTATAGCAGTCACCAAGAGTCCAATCAGACCTTGTCCATAGACAGCAACATTCTCACCCAGTCTAACGTGTGCATCATGCACCAAAGACAGCGCAGTTTCTACTGACGGCATAAAGATAGCATCTTCTGCCTCTATTCCGTCAGGAACAATTTGCACAGCATCTCTGTCTACCACTACCCTCGATGAATGAGGTGAAAAAGTGAACACGTTTCGTCCAATCAATGATTCTGCATCAGCTACATTGGCACCACAAGCGACAACTCTCCCTACCAGACTGTATCCATATGCAAGAGGGTATTCCATCGCTTCGTCTGCCATGCCTTTAATGTTGACATCAAGTGATGCGGACTCGAAAATTCCCTTGAATATCTTTAGTTCGGTACCACTCGACACAAGAGAACACAAAGACTCGACTTCAATCTGATCTGGGTCAAGATTGTTTCGGTCCAACTCTTTATTTACTGATGTGACATTGTATGGAGAGACAAACTGAATTTCTTCCACTGCAACTCTTGATGAACTGTCACTGTCCTCATTTTCCCCTGTCGAATACATGTCGGATCTCTCAGCGCTGGAACTATGCGCCAAGTGAAACAAGAGATCTACGTTGGATGCGATGATAGTCCTTGGTTCTCTCCTTGATCTTCTGATCCATCCTGCGGCATCAAAGCCGTTTTTGGTGATCTCGCTAGCGCCAGACATGCCGAAGAAATACAGCATAGTTTCCCACAGGTATTGATTTGACTTCGGATCAATTATCCAATCAGATGATCCTTTTGCAATGAGAGAGCCTCCAAAGTTACATATTGCGTTCACTATACGTGATGGATCTAAATTGTGACCGTGAGTTATGAGTGACCTCGCATACATCTGAAAAGCTGTCGTGTCCGAAGGAACCAATTGGTTGCTCTCCTCATTCTCTGCAAATGGATGGGTCGAGCTGAATCGCGTCCCCCCAGCAAAGGTAATGGGAAGATATACTAGCGGCGGATGACTGCTTTTGTGAGCAAACCTTCCCAAAGATAAAACAAGCTGATCCGGCTCGAAAAGGTCCGCAAAGCAACATCCCATTATTAGATCCAACGATTCAGGTGGATGTTGCTCGTTTTGAAAGTCTTTTGGTAGCAAATGGACTGTAACTTTCATATTTGGTAGGGATAGCTGCCAATTGTTGCTAGTTACCTCTTCAAAGCCCAATTTCCATAGTTTCTCTTTGCATCCATCCAACAGATTGGTGTTTGACTCGTATGCAAAGTATTCCAGTTCTGTCAATTGATTGTCACTATTGCCACTAGAACCAAGAATGTTGCGAATTAGATTGAACATGCTTGCTTTTGAACGCTCATTTTCGCCTCCTCCGTTCATGAACAGTTCAAGCATAGATAACATCCCTGCTCCCAAATCAGCTACACGAAGTGTTCCGTTTTTCTTTTGCTGCAAGCGAAGTGAGAGTTCTTGTGCAAGCGTCTCCCATACGCTTGTATCAATTGCATGTGCGTCTACTTTGTTCTTTGCACCAAGGTATTTCACATCGGAAAACATGTACTGGCTCATCGACATTGGTGTGTTGCCATTAGGTAATATGTGCCCTAGAGCCTCCGCTAGACCTTCTTCTAGAGTTCTGTCTTTTTCCATTGACGTGGATGCCATGAATTCCAACTGTGCTGGCTTGACGAATGTTGTATGAAGAGTCATCTAAAAGAATGATTCTTTTGGACTGTGGAGAATGTTGGCTCAAAATATGTTGGTAGTATTGTCGAGGGGATGATTTTGTTGGATACACAGAAGCAGGGCTTCCATCTCCTTCAGCATCAGGTGATAGAACTCCTGCAAGCTTTATGTTACGTAAGCCCATATTGTTCAAGACTCGCATAATGTGCGCTTTTGGTGAATTCGATGCCAAGTAGACTGGATGGTGATTTGATATAGACTCCAACAATTCAGCCAATGCACGACGTTTTTGGAGAGCATGACCGTGATCATAACCAGACCTGATACTCTTGCTGTCATTTTCATTCTTTACAATACCCGCACGTATACCAAGCAAACATCCAAAGTCTATTGGATCATAGACTTCACTATAAAACTTTCTCATCGTCTCTTCTACCAGATGTGATGGAAGAGTGTGCCGAAGTCCTTCGATGGTAGAACCATACTTTTTGTACAACTCATCGCAATCCTCCGACGTAAGATTGAAATGCAGTAGTCCAAACAAATGAGTGTTACGAACGATTTGTGACTCTACTCCCTCGCCTACAGAGGATAAGAGCTCTTGTTCCGAGTAGAGGCAATTGTCTACATCAATGATTATGACAAGTGGAGCATCATCATCGTCGATTGGCGTTTCGCCGATAACATCACCCCCGCGTGGGACGTGTAAAATAGACTTGGCACAGTGATGCCACGAATGCGACTTTGCGATCCAGCCAGAAGCACCACTAACCGTGTAGACGGTGAAGTAGATGACGATTATTAACGTTGTTAGAGCGTTCATCCTACGAACGGAGTGAGCTGCAACTTAGTGCGTCATGGTTATGGGCATCGCATAAGCTGGCATAAGGCATATTGTATGGCAATAGTCTGAAACTGACAACGGAGAAGACAGCAGAGGAAGAGGCGAGAGGAGAGATTGCAGCAGTTTATCTTTGTTGCGTCATCAAGATCTTCATCCGCTCGGCGTGGTATTGTACAACATCTGTTCAGACATTTCATGTTGTAAAGAATGAGACTGCTGAAAGGATTGGTCAAATGCTTCTCCTCATACGACCCATCATGGTCGCAGCCGCTGGAGTTGATGTCCTCTGGAGTGAAGATTGGGCTGACAATGCTTGCTCCAACCATTGCCATAATATTGATTGGTTCAATACTGCCATCATCGACGATGACACCAGCATCCATCAACTATAATGGCTTGTTATCTTCATCACTGGTTGATTCATTTTCTCCATATACCTCACAAGCAGCTCATATATGTCTAACGACATCATCTCTATCAAAGATAGACACATACATTCGCAGACTTAGCACACTGTCAATTCTCTCACCAGTTACATTTGATGTATTAATTCGCCACTTTTTACCAATTATACGGATGACACTTTCACGACTGGTGGTTGTCTTGATGAGCCGAAAATCTGCGGACGACAGTGCAAAAGCTCTCATATCACAGAGAGTTAGATCAGGACGTGCAAAAAGGCGTCGTGGATACGATTTGTATTTTCCACCTAAGCAGGTCGACAAGTTAAAAATCAAACAAAGAGGAAAGGTGTTGATTCCTTCTCTGTTCTTCTTTCCTGGATTTGGAATCGATCATACAGCATACTCAGACGTAGCTGCAAGAATATCTGATTGTGGAATTGCGGTGGCAGTGATTTCACTGGAGCCATTACGTTTAGCACATGAAGCTCTAGGAGGTGGTATCGATGACATACGCCGCCTTCTACGAGTAGCTGGTAAAGATGTTTCAAAATACTACAAGGATGAAACTTCTTCATTGATTATAGAGTGGAATCTGGGCGGACATTCTATGGGAGCATACAACGCATTGCAAGCCTGGGCAGCGAGTGACGATGAATCCGAATTACCGTCAGTCATACTGAAAAACAAGAAGTCGGTATCTCGAATGGGTTCAGATATTGTTGTGTGGGCTGGAGGAAATCTGGTAGACGGTGTAGTACCAAACCTTCGAATCAATAGACGGCCACCGCTTCGTGTACTTGTGCTAAATGGTTCAAAAGACGGCATTGTGAAAATGTCTCCACAACAGAAACGCGAGTTGCTGTCTAGATTGCCAAAATCAACAACAGAGCTACGTACAATAAAGGGCGCAAACCATTCCGGTTTTGCTTCGTACGATACCGCGAGTAAGAAAAGCTCCACGTTTGCAATGAATGGCCCTCGAACCATTTCGTTGGAAGCTCAGCACAGTGAGGCATGCAGTCAAACGATTCGCTTCTTGCTTGATAGATACAAATAATAGTAAAGTGTTATTGCCAAGCTATTGCAATATGAATATAATATGTTAATATAATATGTTGCCAACGCCAAGCTATTGCAATTGGCATGTTACGTTACTGCTGTTACATAACTAATCGGTAACTAATGACGGTATGGCTATTGACAACTCCCGACACTGTAGAGACACAGAGCAAAAAAGATACTCCTTCCGTTCATCAATTCAACGCAACGCACCTTGACACGTCAAGCATTCGCCATTATCTTTGACACTACTTTCATCATAGAGGAGTGCATCATACTAACCATGATAGATTTACAGCCATGGGCACCGGCCCTTACCATTCTTGCTTCCATCGTAACAGCCGCCTACGTCGCATGGCGCCTCGTTCTTCTTCTAGCACCAGGTCTCTACCGGGGAATGATTAAGAACAACACGATTAGCGTCGACGACTTCGTTGGTGGCCCTCCCAGCCCAACATCTGCTTTCAAATCATGGTTTCTCAACCGGTTGAATGTTGGTACTCGCGTGGCAAAGAAGGAGGGATATCCTCTCAAGACAGAAGATAGTGACAAGGTGGCTGGATTGAAAGTTACCTCACGCAATGAGACTGGAAAGGAAGGAGTGGCAACGACATCGAACAACCCTCCAGTTGTAGTTGGAACTATTCGCATGGGTTTTGGCCACCATCGTATTGCATATGCAGCCACTTCTTGGGGACTTGGTGAAAAGAAAGGTGGATTTCTTGGATTAGGAGGAGATGATAAGGACAGAGAGACCTTCTTCCATGATTTCCTCAACATTGAATCAGAAGAGGCACAACTTATCAAAGACATGGATAAAATGTATTCCAAAGGATCAAGATTAGCATCTGAGCTTGGTGGTACAGTAGAAAAGTTTTGGGGCAGTTTAACAAAGTCGGGAGATGAAGATTCTCTTCGAATGACCTACCAGTTTGCGGAGCACATGGTTCCACTCATTAATGGTCTGGACAAGAATTCACCTATTATTGCAAGTCACTCGATGGTTGCCTGCGCTGCTGTTGCTGCCGGGTTCAAGAATGTCATCAATTTGGTCATTGATAATCATGCGCAATGGTTTGTAGTAGTTCCAGGCTGCTTGAACCTCGTCCAAGGTCCTTCGAACTATCATTCCCTGTTGAAGATGGGAGTTCCAGAGGACCAGGTGCAAATTGCTGGGCACTGGATTCCTCGTGACTTGGTGGAGGGCATTCCTGATGCATCTGCCCGTCGCACAGCTCGTAGAAAGGCTGGGAAACCACTCCGTATTATTATCCCTGTCGGAGGCGCTGGTGCTCAACGAAAGTTTATTGTTAACTTGGTCGGTGCTCTTTCAGGTCTTGTGAAGGAAGGAAAAGTCCAATTGTTCTTGAATGCTGCTGACCACGAGCACATGAAGGAAGCTTTTATTGGGGCACTTGAGTCAAATGACATGGATTATGACAAGGTTGTTGACATGAAGGGAGTTCAATCATTCCGTGAGAAGATGCTTACCGAAGAGCCAACGAAAAATGTTACCTTGTTCACATACGACGATTACTTCACTGCTGTTGCTACGACTGATATCCTCTGCAACGTTGCGGATGTTCTTTGCTGTAAGCCGAGTGAGCTCGCATTTTATCCCATCCCCAAGCTCATGATTCGCAGAGTTGGAGATCACGAAGCTTACTCGGCAATGCGTGCATCTGAACTTGGTGATGGTACACTTGAAGTTCGCGAGGTCCCAGAAGCTGTTCGATATGTTGAACTTTTCTTGACCACGAAGTTGATCGAAACAATGAACAACTCAATCGAAGCAAACAACAAAATCGGCATCTACGATGGTTGCAAAAACGCCATGCGCATAGCGCTGGAAAGATCCAAAAAGATGTAACTTGTATATTCTAAAATAGATGGTTTATCGTTGTTTCATGTCATCGTCCAATTTAATGACATCACTCTAATTCTTCAGATACCATGTCTTTTTGGGGAACGATACTAACTGTGCTAATGCTATCACCATTTCTAACATCAACCTTTTGTACGACTACACCGGTGGCAGCACGTCCTTGAACTGGAATATCTTTCACCTGTTGTCTCACCATAACACCTTGCGAAGTAATGAGAAGAATTTCATCTTCTTCGTTGACTACGCGCATGGTGCTTACCCTATCATCGACTCGGCCGGCTTTGAATTTGATTGCAATCACACCAGAACCACCCCGTTTGGTTGTTCTGAATTCCTCAGTCTTGACGCGTTTGCCATAACCTTGAGTCGTCATGCATAATAGAAATTTATCGTCTTCCTTCAGTACATTCATATCGGCGATGGTGTCTCCCTTTTTCAGTGTCATAGACTTCACGCCTCGACTAGTTCTACTCGTTGGTCTCATGTCCTTGGCATGAAAACGTGTTGATTGGCCCCTTGTTGAGCTCACTAGAATGTCATCGGCGTCAGTGCATCTTTCGCACCAATTGAGTCTATCCCCATCTGCCAGTGTTGCAATGATTAGTCCACGAGAAGTAAGCTTCTCAAATGCAGCGAGTGGCGTCTTTTTGATCCATCCAAACTCTGTCGCCAGCACAATGAACTCATCTGATGAGAATTGTGAAACTGGGAGAACGGAAGTGACAACATCATCCGCCTTCACGGGCAAGACTGAGGGTATAGGAGCACCCTTGGCAGTTCGACCACCCTCTGGAACTTGATATCCTCTTAATCCATACGCAATGCCACTTTGAGTTGTCATCAAAATAGTGTCGTGATCGTTACAGGTGAAACAGTGAGCTACTTCATTGTCATCTGTAGCACTGGATGTCCCCTTCTTTCCCCGAGTTCCACGATTTTGACTTTCAAATGTCTTCAATGGCATTCGCTTGATATACCCACCTCTTGTAACAACAATAACAGATCGCTCATTCTGCACTAGATCGATCTCTTCCTTTTCGCCTTCGTCTGGCAATATTTTGGACCTACGAGGCACTCCAAACTTTTTCTTGATAGCCTCGAACTCTTCCACCATTGTATCATGCACAGTTTTATCGCTCGTCAGAAGGTTGCGAAGGCTTGCCTGACTTTCTGCAAGCGTTTTACGCTCGTCTGTAAGTTTGTCCCCGTTCAACCGAGTAAGCTGCCCAAGTTGTAGCTTGAGCACAGCATCAGTTTGTGCACTAGACAAACAAAATCTGGTATTTTCCGGATCCATCAGAGCCGCACGAGCTGATGCTTGATCGGGAGCGCCTCTAACGATCTCAATCACTTCATCTGTATAGTCAAGTGCGAGCAAAAGGCCCTCAACAATATGGATTCTATTTTCAACCTTGTCCAACTGAAACACGCATTTATTCCTGATCGTCTGGAAGCGAAAATCAAGAAAACAGTCGAGAGCTTCGCGAAGAGTAAACCTTTGAGGTACAGTACCGCTACCGAACAAGGCCAAGAAGTTTCCCGAAAAGGTTGTCTGCAGTGGTGTCTTCTTGAAGAGATTGTTCTGCACTACAGCTGCCACAGCATCTCTCTTCAATTCGATAACAACCCTAATACCATCACGATCACTTTCATCACGCAAATCAGCAATACCATCCAATTTCTTTTCATTCACTAGAGTGGCAATACGTTCCATCAAGGCAGCCTTGTTCACTTGGTAGGGTAGCTCGGTAACAATAATGGCGTTACGCTTTGATTTCTTCCCCATAACTTGCTCCAGGTGCATAACTGCACGCATGACAATACCCCCGTTGCCAGTCGTGAAGAGTTTTCTCGCCCCAGACTTGCCAATAATCGTCGCTGCTGTTGGGAAGTCAGGTCCTGGGATTATTCTCATCAATGCATTGTCTGTAACCTCCTCCTCGCCCTCATTCCTACTTTTAGTCATTGTCATACACGCAGTCATCAACTCTTCCAAGTTGTGAGGAGGAATATTCGTCGCCATACCCACAGCGATACCCGCACCTCCATTCAGTAAGAGCAAGGGAACCTTGGCAGGCAATACACTCGGTTCATATTCATTACCATCAAAGTTTGGTAAAAATTCAACCGTATCCATATTGATATCATCCAAAAGAGTTTCTGCAGCAAGCTTTGACAACTTGCATTCCGTATAACGCATTGCCGCGGCAGGATCAGCATCAATACTACCAAAGTTACCATGGCCATCAATCAATGGTGCATTTGTGGAGAAATCTTGAGCAAGTCGAACCAGTGCATCATACACGGCATTATCTCCGTGAGGATGGTACTTGCCAAGCACTTCGCCCACAACACGTGCACACTTTCTATACGAACTACTCGGATTTAATCCCAAGCCATTCATGGCATATAATATCCTGCGATGGACGGGTTTCATCCCATCACGTGCATCGGGGAGTGCTCGACCCAATATAATGCTGAGGGCATATTGCATGAAGGAAGATGCTATCTCATCGGGTAAATCGATAACGTCTTTTGACTCGGTAAGGAGCTCATTTGCCTTAGATGCAATATCAGCCTCGGAAATGTAGCCAGAGTTTGGATCGAAGGAACCCGCCTCGTCAGTGGCTTGTGAGTGAAGTATATGATGTGATGATGTCGGCTTTATCTTTGGATGTATTGTTGTGAAGCCCGAGATTCCGCTTATCGAGCACGCCAAAAGAGCAATAATTGCAATGTAGGCGCTGCTACAGGATCTTCTTCTAGCTTCTTTCATGATTGTTGCGTGATAGAATGGGCGTGACGCTGTCTCGGAGGTCAGTTGATAGTGGAAAGCCAACCTTGCTGCGTTGATGGCTTGGTTGTTTCTTTTTTTATGGTGGGGATTTTGATTTTGTGATGGGCGTGGGCGGTGGTCGTGGTCAATGCCCACGAACCACCTTCCGTCTACTAATCTCGCATTTTCTTTGCTTTGCGCCGTTCGTGCACTTGTCGTGTCAGAAATGCCAAATGCCAATGCATCTGCTGAATCCTTCCCAAAAAACGATAGAACATCCATCAAATCAAAATATCAGAATCATACTACTTAGACTATCATCTGACAACAATGACGAGCCTAGCAGTCGGTGCAGTAGCCGGAGCAATCGCCTCCAGCGCCTACCGTCGCACCAGCAGCTTTTCTTCCCCCTCCAAAAGCAGCAAAAATGAAACTCCTGCTCAACCTCGCGGCAATGGCAAAAATGTCGGCATTCTCGCCATGGAATTTTACACTCCCCGCACATACATCTCACAGAGCAAACTTGAAGAACACTCTGGCGTATCAAAGGGACGCTACACCCTCGGCCTTGGACAAGAAGCCATGGCTGTGACGGGCGATGCCGAGGATGTCAACTCCATGGCATTAACTGTAACTCATGCCCTCCTTGAGAAGTACAAGATTGATCCGAACTCGGTAGGACGGCTGGAGGTGGGCACAGAAACCCTCGTGGATAAATCCAAGTCTACCAAGACTGTCCTTATGGATCTCTTTCCTAATAATACCGATATTGAAGGAGCCACTGTGATTAATGCTTGTTATGGTGGAACGGCCGCGCTACTCAATGCCTTCAACTGGGTCGAGTCCGATGCTTGGGATGGAAGATATGCGATTGTCGTTGCAGTAGACATTGCTACCTATGCACGTGGTCCGGCCCGTCCTACATCGGGTGCAGGAGCCGTGGCAGTATTACTTGGACGTAATGCACCTCTGGCATTAGTTGATCCACGAGAGAGGGCGACACATGCTAGTAATGTTTATGACTTCTTTAAACCTGATCATAGTGTGGAGTATCCCGTAGTGGACGGGGCATTGAGTCAAGTTTGTTATTATCGTGCATTGGAAGATTGTTATACCAAGTTTTGCAACAAAGTGGATGCCCTGAACGGAGTTGACCAATCATCACAAGGTGGAAGCAAAGATGGAGGTCATTTTGATGCAGACTCGGCGGATTACTTTGTCTTCCATGCACCCTACAATAAGCTCGTACAGAAGAGCTATGGTCGCATGCACTTTGTGGATGCAAGACGCAAGCATGCACGAAAGCTTGAAGGCAAGAACCTTTTTGCTGAGGAGAAAAAGGCCGAGGAGGAGGATGAATCTGATTCCCCCATTGCAAAGGAATATCTAACCAAGCCAATTGAGGACACTTATTCTGATAAGGCATTGGAAGGCACACTCAAAAACGTATCCAAGTCATCTTACAACACTCGGCTCACTGACGCTAATGCTGCCTCAAAGATTGTTGGCAATACATACACAGCGAGTGTATTCTTTGGATTGGCGTCACTTGTGGACAAAGTTGGAAGTAGGGGTGAATTGACAAGCGGAAAGACTGCTGTCGTATTCTCCTATGGAAGTGGGGCATTGGCAACCATGTATCGTCTTCATATCCGAGATCCAACTCAGTCCGCAAACGAGACGATTGATCAAGGAAGGATTTTCACTATTGATGAAATGGTTAAGAATCTCAATATTGACCAACGCCTTGCTTCTCGTGAACAAGTTCACCCACAAGAGCTTGATTTGGCACTGGAAACAAGAGCTCGTATGCATCGTGGCGGAGCACCATACTCTCCAGTGTATCCTACCAACGGGCGGATGTTTCCTGGCACATACTATCTCAATGGTATCGACTCGAAATGGAGGCGTTCATACTCGCGTGTGCCGCTTGACTCGGAACCAGAACCAGAAGGCACATCTACACATCTTGCACCACCAATGGTGCTACGTTTGGCAAAGCGGGAGGCATTGTCGACTCCAGTAACGGGGGTCCTTGAGGTTCTAACTAAATCTGTAAGTGGAACTGCACTTGACAAATACGCAGACGCCAAAGCTCGCGTTGCTTGCGTTATTACTGGTACTTCCGCAGGAATGCCCTACGGAGATGAAATCGGGAAGGTATTCGACCCTTCCAATCTCCAAAAATTGGTAGAGGGCAAGTTGCAATGCATTCGTCCTATTTCAGGAACCCTGAAAATGGCTATGCTAGATAAGAATGTTGTGCAGCTCAAGAAGCTCGGGGGAGGGAAGACTGAGGCATTCCCTGTTAGTTCAGATAAAGATGTCATTAAGGTCGCCGCTCAATTGGGAACGATTGACTTGACTGATAGTTATGGCGTTCCTGCTGGACTGGCCGAAACAATGGACATTGCAGCACAAGTAGCAGTGGCAGCAGGTTTGGAGGCGCTAAAGTCAGCTGGTCTAGTATCAGGAAAGTCGAATGACCCATCTGAATGGAAGCTTCCTGAACAATACCGTGATAGCACTGGTGTTGTTTACGCATCTAGCTTCCCTGCCATGGACGCTGCCGTAGGTGAAGTGATGAAGTTTCTGCAATCGAAAACAGTAGGTGCAGCTTCAGCCGAGCGACTCGTCTTCACTCTCCGCAATCGTCTTTTGCGAGTTGCCCCCGATAGGCAGCTTGCGGATGATGATGAAGCTGCTTTTGCGCGTCTTTTGTCTCGCGTTCGTGAAGTCGAGGGTGGAGACGCCGCCAGTGATGATAGCAGTGTGTCATCAACTGCTTCTACTGGTCCATATCAATTTGACCGAAAGTTCCTCTTCCGTGTTCTCGTTTTGGGAAACGCACAATTGGCTCAGCTGGCTGGATGCCGCGGTCCAAATACCCAGACCAATGCCGCGTGTGCCGGAACTACACAGGCCATTGGAATGGCCCAGGACATGCTTATATCGGGGCGTGCTGAGCGTGTTGTAGTTGTTGCTGGAGACAATGGCTCAGGTGGAACTCTTCTTCCATGGCTAGGATCTGGATTCCGTGCATTGGGCGCTGCTACTACAGAGGCAGCCGTTGAGGATGCTGCATGTCCTTTTGATAGGCGTCGCTCTGGAATGATTATGGGTGCAGGAGGTATCGGAATGGTGTTAGAGACTGAATCTAGCTGCCAAGAGCGCATGAAGTTACCAGCTATTAAAGGTTGCAATCCATGCGAAATCCGTGCTCGATTGCTGGCAACTCAATACTCCAATTCTGCATTCCATGGTGCTGCTTTAGATAGGAAGCACATTGCATCTGAGTTGAATCGATTCTTGAGTGAAATTGAGCTCGTTCACGGTATTTGTAGGGCCGAGATTGCAACACATGGTGTGTATTTTAGCCATGAAACTTCTACCCATGCTTCTGCCGCAGCAAGTTGTGCTGGAAATGAGATTGGTGCTCTTCGCGCAGCCTTTGGGGACGAGCTCCTTTCAAAGCTGTTGATTCTAAACACAAAAGGATTCACGGGCCATCCCATGGGAGTGTCCTTTGAAGATGTTGCAGCTGTTGAAGTTCTCATGAGACAAGTGGTCCCACCGATGCCAAATTACAAGGAAAGGGATGAATATCTTGGTGACATTAAGATTTCAAAAGGAGGAGCATATGCTTGTCGATATGCTTTGAGATTTGCTGCAGGCTTTGGGTCACAAGTGGCCTTTGCGCTCTATGCATCTTCTCAGCACGAGTAGTCACCTCCATTTGTGTAAGGATTTGTGTTGTATGATGATGAGAAGTTATTGAGCAAGTGTTTAGGTAGCTAGTGATCTGTGTATACTAATTATGCGTATAAGAGTTATTCATCACCCATAATATCTTTGAGAGAAAGTAACCAGTCGTCTCCGCCATCATCTTGTTCTAAATACTCCTCCATTGCTTGATTAGCAGCATTGATTCTGTCTTCTTTCGAGAGAACTGGCTTGTCCTCAAAAACGTTTGGTCCAACATCTATTGAGAGAACGGGCACTTCTTGAGTAATAGTCGGACTGACCATTGGCAGCGCACTCTTTGTAGCTGTAACCGGTTTGTTTTCAAGCACGCTTGTGCTGGCCATTGGTGCCATCATCGTTGGCCCCGTCGAATTGGTATAAGCTACACTTGGTACAGGTACAGCTTCTCTTGCGATCACACCCGATGTTTCTAGATCATCTTCTCGTGGAGGCCTCCACATAGACATAGACGCGATTGCTCCTAATGAAGCAACTGGCATGTAGTCTGAAAACTTAGGATAATCAACTACGTCACCATTTACGATAGGTTCTTGGCTTCTCTTCAAGCTCTCGGTTACATAAGCTTGTCTTCTTTTCATCGAAGCCTCTTTCCTCTTTGCAATACTATCCTCAACACCTGATTGTGCTTTCAGAACATCACTAACAACAGCTTGTCGTGGCGGTGACGATGGTGTTTTGGAAGGCACGAGTAGTGTGCGCGGCTGTTCTCTTGCATCAGCGAGGACTTTTTGTTCTTTCCGAAGAGTTGCAAGATGCTGTGTTCCCATCTCGAGCGTTTGTGTGTATTGTGGGGCTGTCTTTCTTGCTGCATACGACTCAATCGTTGACTTCATAGTTACATCGATACGCACCTCACCGGGCTCAAAATTGAAGGCATGAACATCTCCCAAGTCAACACCAGCTATCAGGCATGAAAGCAGAGCTGGAGAGGTTCCATCAGGAAATACGAGCAGGATCTCATCGCCAGAGTACTGCGTTTCAAGCACAGACATGAGTTGTCGAAGACGAATAACTTGGTCCCATAGCGTTTCATTTGCTGTGCCGTCATCATTTGCAGGAGGCCTGCCACCAGTTCCATCAACGCCAGCTTCGGCAGCATCTAGAGCAAAGATAGCTGCTTCTGTTGTTGCAAGGTCTTTTCCGTCCCAGTAACCAGCTCCCTTGAAGCGTGGGAATCTTGTATGTGAGCATCATCAGTTCAATTGACAAAGTCACAATTCAAATAAAGACACTTACTCTGGGATCCATAAATGTAAATTCAGGAACAATACGATTTCTACCCACCATCAAAGTGTTAGCGATAGCGTTTGATGTATCAATACACTTACTGGCAAGACTATACTTGATGACAGAAGGGTTGATATTATTTGCAATCAGCTGACTGCAAGCTTCTTCAACTTGCATTAGTCCTAATTCTGTCAACCCGTCTTCTGTATTTGTCATGAAGAGAGGATTAGTGCTCAATATGTTCTGCGATTCCAAACCACTTTGCCCAGCTCTCATCAAATGGTATTTGTTCATCAGAACCCCTTCTTTGCAAGGGAAATGCACGAGGCCCATCGCATTAGCTCCATTAGATTCTTGACTAGTGCAGAAAGAGCGATACAATGATGAGAAAGGTCCAGCCGAAACAGAACCCGCAAACGAAACGCCTACTTCTTGCAGCAACGAACGCCTACTGACACAAAGGTTCTCATCATCTTCACTGTCATCACTCTTTGATGCAAGAAGCCGCGAGATGGGGCGAAACTTGGTATGTCCAGCTACAGCACCACTTCTGCCACCGAGAAAGGCATAGCATGGTGCAGCTAGTGCTAGCCACGTGAGAAGGAGGTGAGGATACGGGAGCGGCATCATTGTTATGATGGTTTGGATTTGGTGCGGCATTTATTTTGATGTTTGTTCTGCAAAAATCTTGAATGAGATACCCATCTTTTCCATCATCTCCAAAAGACAACATTTTATTTCAGCATGCCAAACAAACCCACCGCACTTGCCAAAACCACGCCTGCCATCCCATCACAACATTTTTATTGGCTGAGATTGGCTGGTATTGTAGCAATGTAGCAAACAACACATCATTACATCATTTCTCCCGGAGACAATTCATACATAATATTAAGATGCAACATCATCGACAAAGTGCTGCTTTGGCAGTGGCATCGTGCTCTCTGCTTTACAATTACTACCACGACAAGAAGAGTGGTCATCGGCCCTCGTCATTATCGGCATCTTGCGATAGTGGGACCTCACAAGAAGTAAAACCAGGTTTGCTTTTCCTAGGCACTGGCTCTTCAACTGGCTGTCCTAAGCCTAATTGTGCTCTCTTATTTAATGCTGGGAAAAACTCTGTTCCTCCTTTACACAACAATTCTAATGAGTACATGGAGAAAATGAAGAATTCTTGTCGAGTAAGCAGCCTTGCCACAGCAGGTGATCCAAGCAATAACAAAAACTATAGAGGAAATCCTTCAGTTATGATTGTACACCGAAATAATGATGCAATAGATGGCCAAGAATCTTCTAGTGATGCTTCGAATGAAACAAGAACAGTTCTGATAGACGCTGGTAAGACCTTTACAGAGAATGCACTGCGTTGGATGCCCCGGCATGGTTTAACATCAATTGATTCTGTTGTGCTAAGCCATGAACATATGGATGCAATGGCCGGTTTGGATGATCTGAGAGGCTTTCAAATGCAACCAACAAGAAATGCCAAGACGGGATTACCTGAGCAAAGTCCTCTCTCGGTATTCCTTTCCGCAACCTGCATTGAAGCACTCAAAACGCAACTCTTTTACTTGTTTCCAAAGGAGGAGAGTACGGAATCTCTAGTTGCAGGAGAGAAAACTTGTCCAGACGGATCGAAGATCCACCGACACGTATCGAAGTTGGACTGGCGAGTAGTTCAAAATTTCAAGCCTTTCAACGCAGCCGGTTTAGAGATGATACCTCTTCCAGTCATGCATGGTGAGGATTTAGTGTGCAATGGTTATGCATTTTCGGTAGCAGATGGTGAACAGAGAATGAATGTTGTGTATCTATCGGACATCAGCAGAATGCTACCTGAGACAGAAGAATTCATATTAGAGAAATTGCCACCGATTGATGTTCTTGTCGTTGACTCGCTCAATTGGGACAGATCCAACAAAACCCATTTCTCGTTCAAAGACGCACTGACACTCATTAGGAGACTCAAACCAAAGCGTACTTTTTTGGTAGGAATGAGCTGTGATCAATTCCTACCTCACGATGAAGCGAATGAAGAGTTGAAGCACCTAGATGTCAAGGTAGAGCTAGCTTACGATGGGTTGTTTTTACCTGCCGATGCTCATGATAAATAGTAACTGATATAGCAGAGTTGGGCCAACTCAAGATATCTATATACAATAAAAGAGTTTTGCAAGTGCCGTAGAATTTGGGTTTAGAGTTAACGCAAGAAAGTTCATTGGCAAAAAGGAGGCCGAATCTCATCGCTCAAAAACCGTGAACTGGGCCGGAGCCTGAAGGACCACGGCAGCCAGTTGGCCGATAACGTCCTGCATCTGGGTTGTTTCGTTTCCATTTCCGCTTTCGGTCTTTTGCCATTTCCTCTTGACTCTTTTCTTGTTCATATCTTAAATGCCGCTTTAAAGTTGCACTCCCACTTGCACGAGCACGATACAGCTGACTTTGACTCCTCCTCGAGAGCGTTTGCTTTGTACGTATGCGAGAAGATTCGACAATGGATTCAGTCATAGAAGAAACCATTGCTTTGGCGAGACGTTCTGGTGGCGCTCGACCTCCCTGTGGGATTGCAAGGGTAACGCTCACAACAATTCCTTCCTCTGTTTGCTCAAGCGCGAATTTGACCTCTCCGTCAAAGTGCCCACCTTTTAGTGTGTGATATGCAACACAGTGGGTCATAGGGTCGTCTTCTTCCTCCTCTTCCAATTCATACGAAAAACACATGGGTTCAATCCCGTAGCGACCAAAATCACCTAGCATTTTCATCACCATCAGCGCACCCTCGACAACATCATCTTCTTCATCACTTCCTTCTGCAGCCACCAAGAAAGAACGAAACTTTAGCGATTGTGATGACCCTGGAATGAATTCTGAGAACTTCCTTTCAAGGAATATTGATTTGACGGATTCCTCCATGTACTCCTGTTCCAAATCATCTTCATCGTCACTGTCACTTGTAGGAATCAATTTGTATGCAGATGCAACCAGTGAATATCCATCTTCATTTCGCGTAGATTCTACTGTAACATCCTCTTCTGCGTTGGCTGTGTCAATCTCAAGCGAACTTGTCATTCCAACCCCAAATAATGGTTGTTTCTTACTCTTGGAGCCTTTCTTTTTGGCAGCCACTTTACTTTGAGCAGGTAGGCTGTTCTCCCATCCATTCGCACTTGTCCACTTACTGACAAAGTAATTCTGCAAGTAATCATTAGGAGGTTGTACAATCGTAGTATGACCACTTGAGAAGGGAGGGAAGACGACAATCCCATTTCTAGGAGCGTTATATGATACAAGCACGGTTGCAAAGAGCAAACACGCCAGAATTGTAGATTGCTTTGGCTTTTTTGATATTTGAACTGCTGCAGTTTTCATGATTGCCACTAATATCGAGGATACAAGTCCAATGATACGCCTAGGTAGTGTGGCGCTCATTGATCTTCCTCCTCCTGCTCCTTGCCCTTGCATGATGGCAGCATCAAGCTCTGTTTGCATCTGCTCTAATTGTCCTGTTTCCTCGAGTTCCTTGCGATTTCTATTCAACATACCAGCTAAATCTTGTGGTGACATTCCATTCTGCTGCGCTACATGAGATAGAGTGGCTTGTGGATCCTGAGATTGTACAATAGCCGATTCTAGCTCAAGCAACTGTTTCCTCTGAGCCAGTGAGACTGGAAGAGGTCCCCCATCTCCACCTTGATCTACACTGTCTGCTTCGTTTGGTGTCCACGTAGCCTCGAGGGCGAACGCCGGGCATAGTAACACTAGCAAGGCATAGAAGATGAGCGTCCGCCGTCCAATCATTGTGTTATCTTGTTATTCCTTTGATATTCTGCCAGTTGTAATCGCTACTTATTATGCCGCAGCTTCTGTCTTCTGGCGGCGGCGGTGGTTTCTTCGTTTTATTTTGTGTCTGCACGTCACACAGATAAGAGGGCTAGCCTTACTGTGTGTGGGGATTCTGCCCCTTTTTATCCATTTATTCTTGAAGATGACTAGATAAAAATCTCCCGATTTGGGTTTTGACGCCCCCAGTCCCCCTATCCGCGGCCAACATACCGCAGCCTCAAAAGTTCTTCAAAAAATCTTCAAAAATGTTGTCGGCGGTGGCTTGATGTCGGTGTCAATAGCGAGAGAGAGGACGACGGCAATAGAAGCAACCGCAATCGTCTTAACAAATCAAAGATGTGCTTTGTCGGCTATGATCGCAAACAGCAACAGTGGCGGAGCATTCGCAGAACTTATATCTGCTTGGTATTTCAAATTATGTGGATGCTGTCACTAATATCGATGTTCTACACATCAAGCTGCAACGTCTCGGCTTTTTCCCTCACACGCAATTCAATCATACATCAACATCCAAACGTTGAGTGTAAGTTACAGCAACGATGCTCATTGTCTGCAAATTCAGTTCAGCCTACTGCTTTGATGATGACCAGTGTAGCAGAAGAAGAAGGAATAAATAACACAATAGCAAGCGATGTACAAGAACAATCAGATAACGACAATAATGATTCCGATACATCTAATGAGATAGAGAAACCCCCACACATTGAACAACAGCTACAGATGCGATTCGAAGAAGCAATGCAAAGAAGAATAAAACGAAGCAAACAGAAAGATGTCGAGCCTTCTTTTGATGCAACAAAAGCTGTTGAACCTACGTCTTCGTCTGATGAAACTAAAGTTGATGAACCTTCGAATGATGTCGGTGAAGATGAAACTATTGATGAGGCCATACCTAAACTTGAATTGCAAGATATATCAGCACATGCAACTAAGCAGAAGGTAACTACATCTCCAAAGAGACGAATTGAAGATAGAGATAGAGATATGCCGGCTGAGCAACAGCCAGCAAGACAGAAACGTACAACTTCGTCCAAACAATCGACAAGAGACGACTATCCTCGTAACGATTACAGATATGAGAACTCACGAGATAATCAACTCACTGATGATTATGATGACTACAGGGAAAGCTTAGAATACGAGGATTCAGGTACCGTTCGATCTAAACCAGCTTGCGAGTGGGAAACATACAGAGCAACATCTATATTGTTTCCTCCACTTCCATCGGGTAGACCAAAGGCAATACTTCATTTTGTAGGTGGCACATTCTTCGGTTCATATCCGAAGAAGTTTTATGGATCATTACTTGAAGATATTGCAACAAAGTGTGAAGCAGTTGTTGTCGCGACGCCAATACCGGTAATTTTACCTGGAAAGTCATTAGTGAATCGATTGGAACAGTGGATGTTTGATGAGGGCGGTAGCAGAGGAGATAGAGGCAAGGAGGGCGAAACGAATCCATTGGATCACGTTTATCTTGCAGAGTATGTGCAACGGGAATTCAATAATGCCTATCGGGATGTCATTCTTGATGAGTTCTTCGGTGACTTTGTAGATGGTCCAGAAGTAGAGACGTTCATGAAAAACACTCCTATCGTTGGCATTGGGCACAGTTTGGGAGCACGTATTCAGGCCGTTTCATGTTCACATCCTCATGTATCTAATCGATATCTTTCCATGGGGAAAGGTAAACGACTAATACGATCTGGAAGGGATGGTATGATATATCTTGGATTCGCAAACTGGGGTGCCTCTACTTCAATACCTGGTTTAGAGCAGTTGGAGCGCACCGTGAAAAAGAAAGAGAAGGCGCAAAAGGCAGAAAGTCAATCGAGAGATCGCAAGAGAGAAGATGGTGTGGGTCGTCAGGATGATGTGTGGGCTGAGAGATCAACACGTCGGAGGAGGCGCACTGGATATGACGACGAATCAATGAACAGACGCTATAGCCGGTATGACAGGTATGATGCAGAAGATTTAGATATTACTGACATCTTCTCTGATGTAGTAACCGGTGTTGCCAAAGGAGTAAATCAAATTTCTGAAGCCTTGACTCCAGATGCCAATTCTCTAGAGTTTTACCCAACTCCTGACGAGCTATGGGAAGATTTGTCTCCTACAACGAATGATATCTACAGGAAAGCCTGTCAGAATAATTTGATTGTTCAATTTGACCAAGACCCAATCGATCAAGGATCTCGGCTCACAAGGACTTTACTGGCCGAAGCCGCCGACCAACCTCGTCCTGATATAAAATTTGCGAGATTGCAAGGAGGTCATCTCACTCCAGTTACACTTCAGGATGGGATTACCAAGTTCTTGCCAAAAGGGGCAATGACGCTGCTTTCATCGTCATACGACTTCATTCTTCAACAGTTTGATGACGAAAGGACTGGGAAGTCAACTCAGAAACAGCAACAAGAAGCCAAAGATATTGCCAAAACTGTTGCATCTTATGTCACGTCTTTGACGAAAAGCAAACAGAGCTAATCAATATAACAATGCACTGCTAATTTACAAACTACTCGGGTCATTTCCCGATGATTGATATGACCAAAACATTTCAATACATGCTTGTTGCATCATACGTATAATCAGTGAACTCAGTGGTGTAATTGACTTCTTCTGCTGAAAATGCAGTCTCCTGATACTCTTCATAAGTCTCCATAGTCGCACCACCGTCATAACCAGAGAACTCCTTGTGAATTGTCCCATCGTCGGTATCTTCCGAAATTTCACATTGTGCAACCATCATAGCCTTTCTCTTCTTCTTTGGTGGAGGGATAGCTTGGAAATAGTCATCCTCGTGCGAGATGAAGGTACCTTGATCGGAAGTACTGTCATGACCACGGCGAAGGACCACTTCCTCTTCTTCATTTTTTTGCTTTTCAGACAGCGATTCTTCTGATGTGGATGTAGGAATTGTGGTGAAGTCGTAGTTCTTGAAGGAGTCGATTCTCTGCTGCCTCTCGTCCTCTTCTTCTTTGAGAATTTCAAGCTTGTCGGTCTCGTCAATCATTTTGGTAGATGCTGTGCTTTAAACTGTAAGATGTGTGATGAGATTCTGTTAGCTGCCAGAAGCAAAATGCGAGCCATGCAATGGATAAAGCAAATGAGGGCAAAGCATCAGTTGCCGCAGCGGCAACTCCGTTTTGCAACCTACCTGTCGTTCTTTTGAATCGTTGAGCCACCACTCCGAGGTGCAGAATGTTGTGATAAAATGAATTCTCGTTGCCTTGCTTCCTTGTTTTGTCATCGCGCTCGCCGAGCGAGGGTGCTGCAACACCGGCTGTTGGGCACATTGCATTCCTGGCGTTTGGAATTAGGAATCCTCCTGAATCTCCGAGCTCTCATCATGTTGACAGCTCGAGCTAGAGTGCATCAAGCTAGAAGAAGCATCATTTCCACTGTCATAATGTTGTTCCCGGGTAGGATTCCGGAGACACCCATCTTCCCTTTCTTTCTGCGTGCCAACTGCAAGTGCTTGTTGTAGATACAAACAATAATGTTTCGTAGTAGCCGGTTCATCAAGATAAATACGAGACTACCAATGCATTCTTCTTCGTCTTCTCTTGTTATAGTGGCGGCGGTGTTGTTGGGCTGTATCGCTCGTAGCTGTGCATTTGTGCTCGCTCCTAAACAGTTGATGACTAAAAAAGTATCTATTCATGATCATGGAACAATTCTCTGGCTCTCGAATGATGATGACGACGATGCAATTGATATTAGTATCACAGATAATAAGATGATGGGTGGAGGAATCAGAGACAAATCATTTCTTGAGCGGGAAATTGAACTTATTTCTAGGCTGGATCCGGACCATGCTGATAACAACGCAGAATATAGTGATCTACAAAACCAAGAACTCGTCGTATCGGAGTTGTGGACTATATGGTACGGCGAGAGAGGACCGTTAAACGAACAGAGGTTGCGTAGCATTGAAGAGACTTTGGGTGATCCTTCTCAGTGGGAAATTGCTGAACAAAAATATATGGAATTGATTAATGAGCAGTGCAAATCCGACGGAGAAAGCAAACTGAACTTATGTAATTGGGTAGAGCCTGCAAATCGACTTGCTACGCTGTTGTATCTTATGGGACGACTGAAAGAAAGCAAAACATGGTGCGAGGCAATTTTGGAGGCAAAGCCGTGGCATATCGGTGCTCTGTCAGGAATAGTGATGGTTTGCGTTCAGTTGAGAGATAAGGAGGGTGCCACAAAATATATTCAAATGGGTCTTCCGAATCTATCAACGGAGATGAGGAGTGCAAGAAAAGCATGGGTTGAAAAAAATGTAGAGACTGCAACAGAACAGTTGTTACAACTTCAATCAAGTAATGAGATTTACGAGAAGATAAGCAAGGCGTTTTCAAAAGAAATTGTTAGTACTGATGACGACAGCAGCTCCTCCTGGCAGTGAATGATCGTAGATTTAATCTACTGGTTGTGTACATATCCGATCATTGCGTCATATAAATCTAAATCTCTCATCACCTACATCGTCTTCACCCCCGTTATTGTTGTTATGTGCAATGTAATGGTCGTCATCGTCCAGATCAAAATCTCCTCCGGAGGACGCTGAACTATGGGTATGACTTATTTCCGCCCCAATCTTGACGACAACATATACGAGTATTGCAATGGCTAGGACGACAAATAATGACTCTAACAACTTCCGTATCCGCTTGGGTAACCAACCAAATGCAGATATCGCTGCCCCGTAGGAGGAGTCTTGTCGTGTCCACTCTATTGGGATGTCTTCATCTTGTTGCTTTGAAGGTAACCCCGCTCCCCAACTCGAGGATTGGTGACGATATGGCAAACTGGTAGGAGATGATTCATCTGAAAACGTATGATCAAACTGAATGCTCCCCCCAAGAGCAGCACGGTTGAAAGCTTTGTTTCGTAACATTTTTTCCTTTTTTATGTAATTTGATGCAGCTGCCCCCAGTGGCTCTTTCATTGGCGAAACTGCGACGCTAGTAGTATCAAACGATCCTTTATTAGAGAGAAGGTTCCACCATGCCCCTGAGGAATCATCGTCAGCTTTTTCATAAGTATTATTTTCAGCTCCATGAACATGTTTCTGATGAGATTGTTTGACTTCATGTCCTGTCGCATTCGACTCAACCTCTTTCCCAAGTTCATCACTTTGTGGTGTAACCGGCACGAAACTTACACGAATAGGTGCACGTGTGTTTTCGACTGTGTCATCATTGCCGCTGTTGAGTGTGTTCAATGCCCTATTGACGGCAGTGCGCTGTACGTCATTTTCGGCCGCTTGGTCGGAACTATAACGGTGATAATCTGAAGTAGATGCCGAGTCGTCTTGACTGCTGCTAGAGTTACCACCACGTCGTAAGAATTTTGGTACATTAGGCATGCTCGATGTCCTTCGCCAATAGCGGCTCGTCCCACAACAGCAGACGCTCGCTCCTTATTTACTTCGTCTTTGTTCTTCTTTGTTGTTGTTTCACTTTAGTGAGATGGAAGATTGCTTGTTTCGCGCTTTCAGCATCATCAAGAAAACCCCTTTCTGACATGCGAGAAACTAAATTTCTGATAAAATTAAACTTGTGCGGAGAGCACTAAGGACCTGACCAAAACATAAACCAGGACAAATTCAGAAGTTAAAGCCCATGCTAGTGATGCAACCCAGGGAAGAAAAAAAACAGAAATAAGTGACTATCGAAAAGAAGCCAAAAACATTTCAAAGCTAACAGATTGCACCTCATCAGGTCACTACGAGGCTGTAGCATGGCTGATGCACGTATAAAGAGCTTGAGTAGTGAAATATATCCTTCTATACTATCGTAACCAAGCATAATGGGCCGCTACAAGAATTCACAGCGTTGGAAACGATATGGTGCTGGAGAGTTGCATGCTGTCATCCCAAATTGGACATCATCAGGACACCTACGACGCTGTAACATGGCCGATGAGCATATGAAGAGCTTGAGTAGTGGAAAATATCCTTCTATACTTTCATAGCCAATCATAATGGGCCCCTGGAAGCTGTGGATTGCGTCATTCGTATCTAAATGGCAGATACATATAAGTATAAAAAGCTTGAGTAATGAAATATCCTTCTATACTATCGTCAACAAGAATAATGGGCAACAACAAGCTGTTGATTGCCATATTCACAGCGTGAGATACGATATGGTGTAGAGTGATGAATGCGGTCATACCAAATTGGACCTCATCAGGTCACCTACGACGTTGTAGCGACGCCTATACGTCCAACCAATGCTTGAGCCGTAATAAAGATGCTTCTATACTATCATGACCAACTATAATGGGTCACTACAAGCGGTTGATTGCCATATTCACAGCGTGAGATACGATATGGCCGTCAAAGAAGTGAAGGCGACCGTCTCAGATGGCCTCATCAGGTCACCTACGACGCTGTAGCGACGCCGATACGTCCAACCAATGATTGAGCCGTGGTAAAGATGCTTCTTTACTATCAAGGCCAACTATAATGGGTCACTACAAGCTGTTGATTGCCATATTCACAGCGTGAGATACGATATGGCCGTCAACTGAGAAGCTTGCGGCGACCCAGATGGCCTCATCAGGTCACCTATCGTACGACGATGTAGCGACGCCTATACGTCCAACCAATGCTTGAGCCGTAATAAAGATGCTTCTATACTATCATGACCAACTATAATGGGTCACTACAAGCTGTTGATTGCCATTTCACAGCGTGAGATACGATATGGCCGTCAACTGAGAAGCTTGTGGTGACCCAGATGGCCTCATCAGGTCACCTATCGTACGACGATGTAGCGACGCCGATACGTCCAACCAATGCTTGAGCCGTGGTAAAGATGCTTCTATACTATCATGACCAACTATAATGGGTCACTACAAGCTGTTGATTGCCATATTCACAGCGTGAGATACGATATGGCCGTCAAAGAAGTGAAGGCGACCGTCTCAGATGGCCTCATCAGGTCACCTACGACGCTTGTAGCGACGCCTATACGTCCAACCAATGATTGAGCCGTTGTAAAGATGCTTCTATACTATCAAGGCCAACTATAATGGGTCACTACAAGCTGTTGATTGCCATATTCACAGCGTGAGATACGATATGGCCGTCAACTGAGAAGCTTGTGGTGACCCAGATGGCCTCATCATGTCACCTATCGTACGACGATGTAGCGACGCTGATACATCCAATCAATGCTTGAGCCGTGGTACAGATGCTTCTATACTATCATGACCAACTATAATGGGTCACTACAAGCTGTTGATTGCCATATTCACAGCGTGAGATACGATATGGCCGTCAACTGAGGAGTTTGTGGCAACCCAGATGGCCTCATCAGGTCACCTATCGTACGACGATGTAGCGACGCCGATACGTCCAACCAATGCTTGAGCCGTGGTAAAGATGCTTCTATACTATCATGACCAACTATAATGGGTCACTAGAAGCGGTTGATTGCCATATTCACAGCGTGAGATACGATATGGCCGTCAACTGAGAAGCTTGTGGTGACCCAGATAGCCTCATCAGGTCACCTATCGTACGACGATGTAGCGACCCTAATACGATCAACCAATGCTTGAGCCGTGGTAAAGATGCTTCTATACTATCATGACCAACTATAATGGGTAACTACTAGCAGTTGATTGTCATATTCACAGCGTGAGATACGATATGGTGAGAAGGGCTTGCGGCCATCCCAAATTGGGCCTTATCAGTTCTCCTACGAACGCTGATACGTAGATTTATAGCATTAGTAGTGACAAATATCCTTTCATACTATTGTAACCGAACATAAGGGTCACTAGAAGTGGTTGATTGCTATATTAACGCCGTTAGATACGATATGGTGGTAAGTATATATTCACAGCGATAGATACGATATGGTGCTATAGTAGCGTTGGCGGCCATCCTAAATTTGGACTTTAGTTCGCAGATCTGACCGTCAAATAATGAGTTGGCTGTTTCAGTGTATGTGTTTTCAACTTTACACTTACTCGCTCAGCTTGTAGGGCAACTGCATGATGACGATGATGATAGGAGCTTGATCTGCAAGGATTCGTGATCGACTGGAATCTTTATATCGTGATTTCCTCGTCCTCTCCACTACCCATCGAGCAGTTCACCAAAGATCCAAAGAAGGCTGCCCGTTAAATGTGCAGCTACCGCTCTCATTGTGATCTGTTTGGCCTTCATCGGCGGAGCGACTTACGGTGGTGGATCTTCCAACAAGGAGATTCCAATCTTGGGGCAACCCGAGTACAGTCTTCATTGTAGCATCTAGATGCAATAATCCCAGTTGAAGTCCCTGTGCCTAGTGAGATCTTCATTGCGGATATTCTCATTGGCTAAGTGTACATCCCTCCATCTTGTTACAAATAGATGAGGTATCGTGCTGCTGAGCCGATGGGGGACTGTGGAGTGATGTTTCCTGCCTTCAATAGATGAGAAGAAATGGATCATGGATGGTTAGATGAGGCATTGTAAATAGGTATGAGAACCAATGGCTCCAATCACCGCCCAAAAGAGAGTCACGTGCAAAATATTCGATGGGGGACGTTAGCTCGAGATCGATAGATGATTCCCCATGGCATGCAAATTACGGCTAACCAGCAGTTGACGCGTGAATACCTCGCTTGTAAACAGTGGGGAAATATACGCAGGCGTCAACCTACTACCGCTTATTCGCACACCATGAAAACCACAACTATGATGCAGCCGAGCACCCTGCAACCACCAAAGCAGAGGGCGACCCGAAGGCCATTAACTTTATCAAACACATTACACTCCTGACTTTCTCTTGCTTCTTCTTCCTTCTGCCAAATTAACAATCATCATAATCATGGAATAACTAACCTTTGATGCCGCCGCCTGCCGTTGTCGTTGATTACTGTTGACGATACCTCCAGAGGTTGTTGTTGCATGAGTTGAGTGTTTGCGTTGTGCGAGGTGCTCCTTGCTCCTTGCTCCTTGCTCCGAGCTCCGAGGTTGCTTCGTGATTCGTGAGGAGCGAGCGGCGGGACCAAAAGAGATCTTTGCACGATTCTCTTTCTCGTCTCGATTTACGAAGTGGCCTGCATAGGGTTTTGTACCGAAAATACCCTGGGTGGGTAGGTGCTACCCTACTATCAAGGCCAACTATAATGGGTCACTACAAGCTGTTGATTGCCATATTCACAGCGTGAGATACGATAGGGCCGTCAACTGAGGAGCTTGTGGCGACCCAGATGGCCTCATCAGGTCACCTACGACGTTGTAGCGACGCCGATACGTCCAACCAATGCTTGAGCCGTGGTAAAGATGCTTCTATCCTATCATGACCAACTATAATGGGTCACTACAAGCGGTTGATTGCCATATTCACAGCGTGAGATGCGATAGGGCCGTCAACTAGAAGCTCGTGGTGACCCAGATGGCCTCATCAGGTCACCTACGACGTTGTAGCGACGCCGATACGTCCAACCAATGCTTGAGCCAAGGTAAAGATGCTTCTATACTATCATGACCAACTATAATGGTATAATGGGTCACTACAAGCTGTTGATTGCCATATTCACAGCGTGAGATACGATATGGCCGTCAACTGAGGAGTTTGTGGCAACCCAGATGGCCTCATCAGGTCACCTATCGTACGACGATGTAGCGACGCCGATACGTCCAACCAATGCTTGAGCCGTGGTAAAGATGCTTCTATACTATCATGACCAACTATAATGGGTCACTACAAGCGGTTGATTGCCATATTCACAGCGTGAGATACGATATGGCCGTCAACTGAGGAGTTTGTGGCAACCCAGATGGCCTCATCAGGTCACCTACGACGTTGTAGCGACGCCGATACGTCCAACCAATGCTTGAGCCGTGGTAAAGATGCTTCTATACTATCATGACCAACTATAATGGGTCACTACAAGCGGTTGATTGTCATATTCACAGCGTGAGATGCGATATGGCCGTCAACTGAGGAGCTTGTGGCGACCCAGATGGCCTCATCAGGTCACCTACGACGTTGTAGCGACGCCGATACGTCCAACCAATGCTTGAGCCTTAACAAAGAAACTTCTATACTATCATGACCAACTATAATGGGTCACTACAAGCGGTTGATTGCCATATTCACAGCGTGAGATACGATATGGCCGTCAACTGAGGAGTTTGTGGCAACCCAGATGGCCTCATCAGGTCACCTACGACGTTGTAGCGACGCCGATACGTCCAACCAATGCTTGAGCCGTGGTAAAGATGCTTCTATACTATCATGACCAACTATAATGGGTCACTACAAGCTGTTGATTGCCATATTCACAGCGTGAGATGCGATATGGCCGTCAACTGAGGAGCTTGTGGCGACCCAGATGGCCTCATCAGGTCACCTACGACGTTGTAGCGACGCCGATACGTCCAACCAATGCTTGAGCCTTAACAAAGAAACTTCTATACTATCATGACCAACTATAATGGGTCACTACAAGCTGTTGATTGCCATATTCACAGCGTGAGATACGATATGGCCGTCATCTGAGAAGCTTGTGGTGACCCAGATGGCCTCATCAGGTCACCTACGACGTTGTAGCGACGCCTACACGTCCAACCAATGCTTGAGCCGTAATAAAGATGCTTCTATACTATCAAGGCCAACTATAATGGGTCACTACAAGCGGTTGATTGCCATATTCACAGCGTGAGATACGATATGGCCGTCAAAGAAGTGAAGGCGACCGTCTCAGATGGCCTCATCAGGTCACCTACGACGTTGTAGCGACGCCTACACGTCCAACCAATGCTTGAGCCTTGAAATAGAAACTTCTATACTATCAAGGCCAACTATAATGGGTCACTACAAGCTGTTGATTGCCATATTCACAGCGTGAGATACGATATGGTGCTCGAGAAGGGCTTGCGTCCATCCTACATTGGGTTGTTGCAAGACGCACATTCCTACATTGTAGAGTTGGACTTCCAAACTTCAGGTCCTCTCATACAACTTATATCGTGTGAGTGCCTTACAGTTGTCTCAGCAGTCTGGCACCAATCCCATCGCTCTCTGCCGAATCGAATATGTTCCCATCGGGCAGTTCAAAGATCCAATTAAGACTACTCGGTAACGGTGCAGCTGCCGCTTAAGATATGGTGTAGAGTGTTGCTTGCGGTCATCCCAAATTGGACCTCTTCAGGTCACCTACTACGCTGTAGAATGGCCGATGAACATATAAAGAGTTTCAGTCGTGCAATATGTCCTTCTATACTATTGTAACCAAGTATAATGGGCCGCTACAAGCTGTGGATTGCTTCATTCACAGCACTAGATAAGATATGGTATAGAGTGTTGCTGGCGGTCATCCCAAATTGGACCTCATCAGGTCACCTACGACGCTGTAGCATGGCCGATGAACATATAAAGAGCTTGAGTAGTGCAATACATCCTTCTATACTATCGTAACCAAGTATAATGGGCCCCTGGAAGCTGTGGATTGCGTCAATTTCATTGTTGAATTCGTTATGGTGCTAGAGTGTTGTTTCAGCCATCCCAAATTGGACCTCATCAGGTCACCTACGAGGCTGTAGCACGGCTCATACGTTGTCAAAAATCATGAGCAGTTGAAATCTCTTCAGGCCATCTACAAGCGCTAGCATGGCTCAGGCACATTGAAATCATGAGCATTTTAACGTAAGGTTCTTCCTGATTGTCCTATGATTATCAGTATTTGTCTCTTAGTGTATATTTGAATATTATATTTACATTGAATAAGAATCAGACGCAATTCAATAATCAGAAGCAAAGACTCCTTCTGATTGTTCAAATATCAGTTCACCTTCTGTTTGTAAATCATTGTTCGCATCCTTTGCCTTCGTTGTAATATTCTCTCCATATCTACGGCAAAGACGTCGTCTCATGTTCGATTTTGTATCCTTTATAAACTTTTGATTCTCAGCGAAATTCCTCTCATTGTAATTTGCCCATGCACTAAAATGATGTAATACTATTGAATAGATTGTGGCAGTTTCAAGAAGCGTTGATTGTATTATTCTTGGAATCTTCTCTAATGTGTTGAGCTGTGCATCTGTGCCACTGTCGTCGGCATCAAAGCAGATTTGGGGTACGTGCACATATGAATCACAAATGCGTGCATGCGATACTGGAAGACCTCGTTTATCTTTTGAAAGTAAGAAGCATACATCTGACGAGAATGGACGAGTGTGGATTGGATATGATTTATGCGGTAGTTCCTTCTGTTTCTTCTCTTTACTGCTAATTGCATCTCTTGGAGACAAGGTTGCATAGCCTGTATCGGCATCTTCATAGACGGCCACACCATCCGAAGAAAAAATGCATTCGTCTCCTCCATAAGCACCAGAAATTCCAACGATTGGTATTCTGTTGTCTTCAGATGAGTCAATTGTAGATGTTTGATGGGCTGCACTTGCGGCATCAGTAATGATGTCGTGATGGGCCCCATCGTCATTGGCACCACGCTTCAAATAATCCACGACACATTCCCAGGAAGGAAACGCTACAATGTCTAAATATAAATGACTGCCAAAACTTCCTTGAGCGTTAAATTTGTCGTGTCCTACGATAAGCACTTGATGTGCTCGAAAGGCAGCAGCACATCGAAGGAGAGTGCCGAGATGCGTAGTTTTGGTCGGATTGTGCATGAGAAGGAAGTGCCTGGGAGGCGATTGCCGCTGCTGGTTATTGTCATCCTGCATGTTGATATTGACTGCGTCGACGCACACACCTTGCTTTGAAATAATGATAGTATCACTCAAACTCCGGCATGGTGTGGTCGTCGGTCGGCATCGATCAATCCCATCCCATGGCGCGCGGAAGAATTAATGGCGCGCCTCTCTCTTTTGGAAACATCTGCTCGAGCGCGCCTTTTTTGCTTCCGCTCCTGAAAACAAAAAACAACAGCATCACCATCCTATCACCTCGCAAGCAATACATATCTTCCGTCATAAACAATGGTGCTATCAACTGCGGTGAGACTGGCAGCGAGCCGCCCATCGGGGAGGTCTTCCTTAATTAATTTCTTGGGCAAGGACGGATGGGCTGCTCGGCTTTCAGCACCCGTCCCGGCACCCGTAGCGGCTCCAGCTGCAACTACCGTCGCTGCCTCCTCCGCTGCCGCTCCTGCAGCATCCGTCGCTGCGCCTCAGCCTGTAGCTTCACCAATTAACGTCGCTCCCGAAACTGTCACCACTGTCCCCCCCTCCATGTACGAGGATACCCCAGCGTCCAATATGCGCAAGATTATTTCGCGCCGCCTCACGGAATCCAAAGCCACTGTGCCCCATTTTTACACATCCATTGAAATACCCCTCGATAGCATCCTCAGCTTGCGTAAGGTCCTCGCGAAAGAATTCGATACCAAAGTGTCGGTGAATGATTTCATAATCAAAGCCAGTGCATTGGCCTTGAGGGATGTGCCGGAAGTCAACGGCACATATGACGCCAAGTCGCAATCACAACGTACTTTTGAAAGTGTGGACATCAGTGTCGCCGTTGCCACCCCCACTGGTCTTATCACACCAATTGTCCCATCTACACAGGGACTCTCTCTCACTGACATCTCAGCAAAGGTCAGAGATTTGGCAACACGTGCCAGAGACAACAAATTAGCACCAGAGGAATTTCAGGGAGGGACGTTCACGATTTCCAATCTGGGAATGTTTGGGATAAGTGAATTTAGTGCTGTTATTAATCCACCCCAGGGGGCAATCTTGGCAGTTGGTGGGGGAGAAAGGAAGATTGTTCCTGGTAGCGTGAATGTTGAGACTGGTGAGAAGGAAAAGCCTAGAATTCAAACAACCATGACTGCGAGATTGAGTGCTGATCGACGGGTGGTTGATGAGGCCACTGCGGCATTATTCATGGGTGTCTTGAAGGAGTACATGAATCAGCCGAAACTAATGATGCTGTAAAGATGATAAGAAAGAATCAGTGTTAATGTGACTACGATCAGTGTCGTTTTTCTCTATCAAGACGGATCCTTATTACCCTACAATGATATTAACTTAATCGTTTCTACTTCTTCTATCTTACTGCCTCTTGCCGTCAAGAGCCAGCAATAATTTCAACAACTAGATACTTAAATAATAATCCTATTGCCGAAAAGTCAGGTTGCCTAAAAGCCAGGAATTCTCAATTGATCAAAATATCTCCAGATAAGATCAGGCGCAACAAGTGCATCCACCTCATGAATAATTCCTTCCTTGCCAACATTCACACTTTTGACAATCTTGGCATCATTGTTCCCTATTACCACGCCACCATCTTCCTTGGCACCGAATCCCATAAATCCACCACTTTTACTGCGACCTACACGTAATTCCCCACCTGCAGTCAACACTCCACCGATGCTCAAAGCAGCTACTCCATCGGCAGTTTTTGGGACGGACCAATCTTCCCTTTGTAGACGTTCCCTTGTAACCTTTCCAGTTGGAATGAAGTGGTATGATGCAAGCTTCTCTGTGATCTCTACATTACGTGGGTCAGAGATCTGCAATTTTCTCTTTTGATCAATATCTACCATGACATCATCGGAAGCGCAGAATATAGTGAAGGGTTCGTTTTTGAGACTGGCGTACACATTCGGAATCTGGGAAAAGATTGTGGATTCGAATAAAGGGTAGTTTTCTTGGAGGAATTCCTTAATGGCTTGGCCCTCCTTGGCGTCTTCGGTGGTGGGTGTCTCAGCGCTTAGAACTGTGAGAGTGTTCTCTCGTTGATGAAGACGGGCAACTGGTGCGGCTGGAGAGGTGAATGCCTGAGCGGCAGGTAGTGCCATTGAGGCGGCGATTAAGAGCTTGCTTAGAATCATCATCGTGACTGTAGTTTAGAGGACTATATACAATACTTGCTCAGTATTTATCAGTATGTTGCACAACATGGTGGCGCGTGGGTGAGTCGATGCCTGCTCGCTCTGACGAGTGGTGCTGACGTTGAGCAGCCAAGAGCCCCCAATTCGCATTTTGTTTCAAGAAAGATCCGATTTCCATTCAAATTTCAAATGAATCATGGCAATGGCATGAGGGAGTTAGAAGATATTTGATCCAACGGAGCAATGCGAATAGTATCATTTGTTCATTTTGCAGCATTAACAGCGCGTCATCCTATCTCCCACAGTCACAAGTTTCTCACCATCCGCAGGCCTCTTCAGCGTCAGTTCAACTCACTCCCTCTTCAAATGGCATCATCATCAGTAGAAGCGGAGGCTGAGCCTCGAAAGAGATCATCCAACAGCAACAATACCAGCAACCCCCCCTCTCGCGAAGAAAAGAAGCAAAAGAGTGGTGCCTCCAGCGACATTGAGCTGCTGCAAAGTTGGATCAAACACGACAATCACACATATCATGTGGATACGTTTTTAACTGCGTCACAAGCTTATCAAATACGCACTCGATTGGTCAGCTGGTATCGCGCCAATAGGCGGCAGTTGCCCTGGAGAGGTGATCCAGGTCCATATGATGGCAGTACTGTTGGATATGCCTCAAGTACTGCGTCGTCAAAGGGAAAGAAGAAGAAAGGAGGCAAAAAGGATGATGGCAGCAATGATGGTAAAGATATTAGATCATTTTTTGGTGGCGCTTCAAAGGTCAAGAGAGAGAAAACAACCAATGAATCAGAGGAAGAGAAGACGGAAGAATCGGAAACACCGTCTTCTATGGAAGTGAAAGAAGAAAGCAATACTATAGAATTCTCTGCCTATGGTGTGTGGGTATTTCATTAGTGGCATTTTAGATGAACCCATTGCCAAGAAAAAAAGGAAGCAAATCAAAGACGCACCCATCACTCACATTTTCTCGCACGTTTGCCACACGATGTGGATAGAGTACAATCATCTCGACGAAGACATCGCGTTGAACAAGAGGTGGAAACTAGAGAATGGCAGAGAAGCCGGCTGGATGAGTGAAGACGATATGAAAGATGTTGGTATCACATCAGGTGTGCATAAAATTCTCGCCAAAGTTAAAATCATGTAATACATGTATAAAATGAATCTCATTTATGTATTTCATCTATCATATTCATATGTCACTTGGCACCTGAAGAATAGGTGGCATTGACATGCAAATTAGCTAACGGTTTCTTCATCGCAAAAGGGTTTGGTTGATTTCTCTCTTTGGTTTTGCGTTTGGATGTTGCAGTGGCATTTTCTTTCCCTGCTGATATATTTTCTAAGCGTCGATTCTTTGCCCATTCCGGCCACTCCGATGAATCAATCACATCATTTGTATCATTCAGTTTTAATGGCGAAGTCAGTGTGAGACTGTAGCAGAGCGAGTCCGATAAACTTTCGTCCGATGTTTCATCTTCGGGAACTCGTTTAAGACTGTAGCACAGTGACTCTGAATGAGTTGTATCTAATTCTTGATTTTCGACTATTCTGTGTAGAGGACTCTTTATTGAAGGACTCAAGAGAGTCAGTTTTGGTGATGGAAGAGGCACGCTGTTTTTCTCAGTGGTGCCGAAAAAGGAGTCGTGAAGAAGTTCAGACGCAAATGGGCGATTAGAAGGGTCCCTTTCAAAGCATCTTGATAGGATATTTTTCAACAGCACGAGATCGTGACGATCGCAGTTTTTCATTGCGGGCAACTCAGGAGGGCCGTTGTGGTCAGTGATGTGACGGATCAAGGTCACAGGGTTCTTGAAGCCCAAGCTCTTCCAGGGAGGTAGACCTGTTACCATTTGATAAACCACGCCCCCAACACTCCAAATATCAGCACTTAGGCCATATTTCCCATCAAAACATTCAGGCGCCATAAAGTAAGGTGTACCTCGCATTGTCATCTCCATTCTGTCACCAGATTCTGATCCTAAGGCTTCAACTTTCTTGCTTGCTCCGAAGTCAGCCACTTTGATGGAACCATCATTGCTGACTAAAATGTTTCCTCCCTTTATATCGCGGTGGATGATACCATGCGAGTGGAGATAGTCGAGCCCTTTGAGAATTTGTTGCACGTACGTCTTGACAATGTCAACAGAGAATGGCCCAAACCTCTTCAGTAATGACGAAACGGAACCTCCAGGAACCCATTCTTGGAAGATACTTAATGTGTTACGCGAACTATCAACCTCAGCGCCAAGGTAGCGGACGATATTCGGATGATTCAATGACTTCATTACATCGATCTCACGTTGAAACTCCTCTATAACAGATTGTTTGTTGTCACTCGGAATATTCAGTACCTTAACAGCCATGATACCTGATGAGAAAGTACAAAAGATGATTAGTTGGAGAATGAAGCGAGCATCAGCATTTTGGATCCAGACACAAACTTACTCCCATTAACAGCATTCAATCCTGTGTGGACTCTGCCAAATGAACCAACACCAATCTCTGGACCAAGACTCCATTTACCCTTGACAACGGCACTTCTGCTTTTAGGCTTAGCAGCGACCAAAGGACTGGAAACGGACTTCATCTTCATGTAGTCATTTACGTTCGTGCCATTACCATCATCTGCTGTCCTCGAATGGATACTAAATTCTGGAGATAAATTAGAGAAAAGTGTTCCCGTCATAGCCATACTATCACCGACGTTTTCGCCAAATGAAACAGATGCATTTGAACTAAACGAGTCGGCTTGTGAGTTGCTGGTAACAAAGGACGCATCGGCATCGCAAGAAAATGATGCTTCACCAGTCAAACTTGCTTCATCGTATCCGTTCTGAGGTGCGCCACTTGATTCCGCTTCAGCGGCGACTGCCCCACCTTGATCGTCTTGATCATAATCTTTCATGTCATCGCCATCTGTAGTGGCTTCCTTCATAGCACGTATAGGCTGTACATTTCCCTGAATCAAGTCAATCAATCTGCTTTTGATCGTCTGCTTCATTTCTTTCTGGACCTTTTGCAAGCCGAAATGGAATGCGACAGCATTCTTAACATCCTTCACAGTAACAGTATCCGCATCAGACTCAAGAAATATTCTATCAACCACAGCAAATAGTTCCAAAGTAGTAGGTTCCTGTGGTTCGATGGTTGCCTCCTCGATTAAATCTTGTTCAACGGTACCCTCGAGTTCGCTTGTAGGGTATTCTTGTTCAATGATAGCTTCTTCAACAGCGCCTTTGTCAGCACTGGCTTCCTCCGATGTTGTTTTGAGTTTTTGCTGCTCAGAGGTAGCTTCCACAACGGACCATTCTTCCTGCATCTTGATCGGAGCTGATTCAGATTTTTTCGCACTGGTGAGTGCATCCTCGACTTGCACCTCGGTTTCAACAATTGAGATTGATTCTTCCACTTCATCAGGTGCATCACTTTCAGAAGTGATTCCTGTAACATCATAGTCAGACAACAACGGGCATCATCTTCGAAACCCATTGTCATCAACCATTTCTTCATCCTCGGACTGTACCTCAACTGCAACAGGGTCAGAATCTTTGGTTTCATCAGATGTATCAGTGTCATCGTCAAGAGAGCTATCGACAACCTCAACATCGCCAGCATCATCGTCTCCAATCTCATCATTGTCATTATCAATTTGGGCCCTCAAGTCAATTCTACATTCATGCCAACGAGCATATCATTTCTCCTCCAGATGATTGCTCATCAGAGTGTTGCCCTCCGACACATGTATCAGACTTGACCTGATTTTTTAGTGGTCAGTTTCGATCTAGCCTTCTTGGCTGCCTTTCTTTCCGCGAGATTTTACCATTCTTAATATCGCTATCAACACCTTCATCGATTTCCAACTCATCCTCGCTATCACTCTCTTGCTCAATTGAGTAATCCTCATCGTCATCTGTTTCTTCCTCATCGAAGCACACTTCGTCGTCGTCATTTTCATTGGCATCATCATCATCGTAATCATCACACAAGCTCTGCTCATAACTCGAATTGACATCACAATCATCCATAGACGGAATGTTACCATCCCTCTCAAGCTCCTCATAGTAATCCATACCAGACATCAACTCAGCATAAGAGAAATCTTCTCCATCCCCATCCAAATATTCCACCTGCCAAAACGCTGGATAGTTCACCATCATCATATCCGACGACTGTGCCAATAAATGTCTTTCCGTAAAAGTCCTTGGCAATCTTGCGATTGATGACGGTGCGAGGGTTGTTTGCGATTTCTTCGTTGGAGATAGTGCTGCTGTTGCTGCAGCTGTCTACTGCTGTGACTTGTTGGTGCTTTCATTTGCTCATTGTGGTGTCTTCTTTGTCATGTGAAGAAATGGAGTGTTCAAGACTGTCTTTACTACTGCCATCCTTTGACTGTGCATAACTTTCTTCTTCGGTCATCCTCGTCGTCGTTGTGGTCTAGAACTTTGTTGTTGTCAATTTGCAGTAACTTCCATTTTAGGCAGGCGAGCGGCGACGGCGTCGTTGACAAAGAGAGACCAACGAATGAAATAGGAGAGAGTAGAGTGGTTTTCCAGTTGATGATGCTGTCATCTTGACAGAAGTCAGCGGAGGAGGTGTTGTCAGCGTGTCAGTCATCATCCGCCACGGAGGAAAGAATGGACGAAGGGCTCATCACAACATCGGGATTGTTTATTTCGTGGTGTTGTAATTATAGTCTGTCGTGGGAACTGGTGCCACAATCAGGGAGTTTCAGTTGCAGCATTCCTTTTGACCTGCTGCTCACTACTACGCGGCCTTGACGATAGATATTTTGGCCTTCAATTTAACTTCTTGTCGCTCCACCACTCTATTCATTGTTGCTTCTTTCAGTGGCACCCTTTTCGGACCAACATGAGCTTTGTTGTTTGGAATTGCCGTCCTTGCTTGATCTACATTATTCCGATGATTCTTCTTTGTTGTCGAGGTTCATCAACGAAGACGATGTGCCATGCGCCGAATGTTGCGATGCCGTAGTTGGTTTTGGTTTGTCCGACACCGCCGAGAGAGAGGCGAGCATTCCTCCGGCCATCTGGCCCCGGGCTCTGCCACCTCTCTTGCGGGTTGCTGCGTGTCGGGGTCTATTGGTAGATGATTCGGCCATTGTCGTTGTTCTTCTGCGTTCTACCGAGGAGAGTGATCGCCAGCGAACCGAGCGAGAGCCCTCATCATCTTCGCGATTCTCGATAACGGCATTTTTGATTTTGAGATTGATGTCCTCCACTCCGACTCGCAAGAAAACTAAACTTGCCGCCACCTCGCTCAAGCACATAACGTGATGGGGGTAACTTTTATGATGATGTTGTAGATGCATGCACTTTGAAAGAACCAACCAAACAACCAACCAAATAGACATAATAGGTACCAACATGAAGAGCCCATCATCAGAATGCCTCTACGGTCGCTGAAACGAAAGAAGAAAAAGGAGCAGCTGCAACTGAAGGAACAAAAAATCAAACCCTGCCCCTCATCACCTATCAACCTGAGTTCTGCTTCATCATTAACTCAAACATCGAGCTACTCCTCCTGCACAAGTTCTTCTCTTGCAGCAGCACTCAAACGAGGAAATCTGCAGAACCTCCCGGTGGGTGCATAATCCACCACCCCGTACTCTAAATGATGACGTATCTGCTAATAATGGTCTTCCTGAAGGAAAATAATGCGCCGAACAACAACAACAACAACTATCCTCCTTCAAATACACCACGTCGTCAATGACTACAGCAGCACTACTGTGATTTCACCAGTTTGTATCCGATCATCCCCGCAGCCAACCACAAAGTAATACTATGCCATCATCATCATATCAAAGACAGAACATCATGACTCATACGATGAGTGAGAATACAATCCAAATGAACCTATTCAGAGAGTAGCGGCAGTGAAGGCAGTAGCATCAGTAGTCTGGGATTGAATGCAGAATCAAATGATGATCAGCTTCTTGATTTTGAAAGATATGAATGCGTAGAGGAGATTGATAGAATGACGAAGAGTAAGGATTGGACTGTCAACAACTTTGACCTTTGTAATGGTGGCTATGGAGGAGGACAGCAGAGCTTGAAGAATGTACCTACTAGCACCATGTCGAGTAATAGTGTAGATATCGAAAGTCAAATATCTTTCTCGCAGACACACTTGAGAGAAGAGCGTACTAGTGTTACAATGGATTCCGCGGAACAACGTATGGAGGAGGTGGAAGAAGAACTTTACTTTTGTCCAGGTGATCGCTTCAATCCAAATGCTTTCGCCCCAAACACGATGTGATTGCTACGGGCGATGCTAACAATGATGCAAGTTGCCGTCCCCGAAGAAGGGGAAGAAGAAGAAATAAGCAACTGTGCAGCACCTACTGTGTTACTCGACATGAATCGCATGCAGGATATCTACGGTTCCATGATGATTGCATTTAGAAAGAAGATTATGGCTGAGTTACGAGAGGAGATGCAAAAAGAGTTACAACATCAACTCTTTGCTCTTAAGACTGATTGAGCGAAAATGAATACTCGATTAACGAACCTTGAGAAGAATCAAACATCCGCACCAAATTTGCAACAAGGATTTGAGACGAACATTCTCAAGGAAATCACATCTAAAGTACTCAATGACAAAGAGCAGCAGCAGAAGCAATTGGAGGCCATGCTAGATGCAAAGTTGGCCAAGGCCATGGATGGAGTCAGAGTGAAAATGAATTTAGCTGTGCACGAAATGAAGAAGGAAGGAGATCTACTCTCAAAGATGACAGTGTGTGCAGAATCTCCGCCGCACGGTAAAAAATCTAGCAACAAGGTTTTCTTGGAATTGCACCTCTACAAAGGGCAAGGAAGAAGGATTGGGATGTGAGAGTGCACTGATTAACGCAAGCTATGCAATCAATATGTGTTGCTAATGAATTTGATACAATCGCATTCCGTATGAGTCGAGATGAAGATTCTGATGATGACTCATTTTAGATATACAATCACATAAAGTATATCATCATTCACTTCCGAATAAGATACCACATGGTTTACTACTTGCAACAAAGTCAAACGGTCGGCAATTTTGCCGGAATCTGAAGTCGCTTGAACTGGCTGATATCAACGTCTGACGAAGTCATGCTGTGCCGATATGATTCGATATTACGATTTCTAACAAGTTTTCTTCGAGAAGAAAGATTGTTTAATCCTTCATTGATACTTGCCGATCTACTTCGAGAAACTACTGATCCAGCAGGGTTCAGTGCACCAAACACATCGGAGTGAAGCCTACCCTCTTCAATGAGTTTATTTACGCAGAATTTCGATGTCATTTCAATCATAACTGATTTGCACATCTCAAACATATGTGCAGATCCACAAATGTATACATGACTATCGTCCGCTCTCTACTATTGGTGCCAAGACTTGTTCGATCTTCTCATTCTTCATGATATCAGTAGTATATTGTTTTTCCATCCCAGGCTCGCGAGAGTAGCATTTAAACGCATCTGTCAGCGTTCCTTCATTGATGAAATTCTCAATTTCATCTTCGAAGAGACCTTCCTTTTTTGAGCGAGAACCAAACACCAGGTATGCCGTGCCCATCTTCTCACCTCTTGATCTGAAGTATGATCGCTTTTGTAAAAGACCACGAATAGGAGCAAAACCTGTACCGGTGCAAATGAAGATAAGTGGTGCAATCGGATCGAGAGGATAATGAAAGGAAGGGTTGCTCTCAATTTTGAATGTGATTTCATCGCCAAAAGTTACATTTGTAAGGAAGTTGGAACACACGCCGACCTCAATCTTAGATCCTCCACGTGAAAAAATGAAACTCCCAACAACTAAATCTATCTCAGGACCAACGCATGTTTTGCAGCTGGCGATTGAGTATGATCGTGGATGATTCATTTTCATGGATGATAGTAGAAACGACAGTGTAACTTGCCCTGATAACGATGGGAACATGTCAAATGCATCCATCCACTTCATCCCACACAAACTTATCATCTTATCGTACTCAGCTTTGTTTGTCCCTAGTTCTTTCAACATGGCATTGTCTTTTGTGCTTGTTGCAAGAGAAGCCAAGTCTAGGCATGATTGCGTAGGGATCGGAGCTTCCATTGAAGCTTGAGTCTTAAAGAAGGAATCTAAAGACACAAGCTGGTCGATATTGTGATACAAGATAGGTGCTGTTACGGCTAGCTCGGCAAGTGAAACCTCCTGATTCTCGAAAGTTACGAACATTTCATCGTCAAGATTCAATTTACCGGCTAGGTTCCCAACAAATGCTCCGAGCTTCTCTTCGCTAATTGTGTTGTGGGGGTAGACTTGAACGTGATCACCAGGTTGATAGGGTGGATTGCCACACAAATCCAAACCAATCTTTATGAGGCTAGTCTTTCTACGAACGCTTTTAGTTGATTCATTGTCATCACCTAAATCTGTTTCATTCTCGCTCTCTTTCCCCCCCAAAAGGTCCATGCGACTCAAGATCTGGCCCTGAAATATATCCTTACGCAGACGAGATGTACTTTGCAGTGCCTTTGCTATTGCTTCATCGATTCTTTCAACTCCTTCAAAAACACAATGTAAGCTACTATCAAGGTGGTGTGACGAGTCAAGGGAGTGAACCGTGGATGAGTCGACACTACTTCTTCTTGAGTCGACACTACTTCTTCTTTCAGTCAAGGTACGCCTCGATGCGACAGCACGCTGACGAGCAAAACTGCTGCTTCGTCTTGACATGAATGACTTTGCAGCTGCCTCTTTGACCTCTTTAGAGGAGAAGATTTGGACTGCTACAGACTCAAGGATAATCTGTCTTCTAGTGTCGGTTCGATCGATGTCATTGATTCTTTCAGAAAGTTTTACTACCAAAGGAGATGCATCAGGCATGCTGGCCAGCTTGTCCAACAACGTCGCTGTCCAGATTTGAAATGTAATATCCTCGCCTTTAACGGCATCGCACAACCCACTAGGTACAATTTCCCAACCTCCGTTCTCGACAATCTTCCTTGACAATTCGGCAGCTGCGCCGCAAAATATCGGGTAGGCAGAACTACCGAAACCCAGAACAGCACAGTTCTTGTCTAACAGTACATGACCTTTCTTGCCAAAAAGCGTCGAGAAGAACTTACGAGACAGAGAAGGAAGCTCGCCATTTCCTTGTGTTGATGTGATGAAGATGCACAGAGTGCTACTTTTAACCAAAGTCATGATTTGAAGGTCGTCGGCTGAGTTTGTCCCGCAGCAATCAAAGAAAGTCACTTGTGAGCAAGCGCGAAGGACGGAACCCAATTTTGAGGCATACGCGGCAGCATTGCCTGTTACAGAGGCGTAAAGAATCAGTATTGGTTGCCGCTTTTGCCGTACGCGGTTGACCCAGTTTTTGAAGAACGATGCCAAGAAAACTGCTGTGAAAAACATTCTCATTGACTTTGTAGTGTCTCGCTTGCCAAAGTGTTCTCTTTCAAGAGTAAGGAAGTTTTTGCCACCCACGTAGGCTGGCTTGAGCGTATATTCCAGAGCCTTGTTCAGTCCAAGATACGCTTCGTTGGTTGAAGATGACATCGGTGGAATGACCCACTTCCAGTTTACTGGGCAGTATTTACGATGGCGCATTTCATCGTTGTACCAATCCCAAAACATGGCAATAAGGTTATGATGGCCAACAATCTGGGCAGCAAATGAACAAACGTTAGAGGATTCAAAGCGAAGCAAGGATGGAGACTGATTGTTGGTATTGGGGGTTGAGGTGAACTTACCGCGACCTTTGAGACTTTGAATGAATGATAAATTGCCTTGTTGAGGACAGCCATCACCTCATCTTTCCACAAGGGTTCGTCTCCCGGTTTAGTATCTGGATCAAGTCCAAGCGCTCTCGCTACTGGACAAGCATATTGTACCGACTGGCGTCAGTCAAGTCCCGTAAAACTTCCGTATTGGCATACCATCCGTTGAAAGGTACTGCACTGTACACGATCCCACCTATTGTCATATCCAAAGCGCAAACAGCAGGGATTGGATACCAACGCATATTTAACTCAGACAGCTCA
The DNA here is from genome assembly GCA_018806925.1 of Skeletonema costatum. Lineage (NCBI taxonomy): Eukaryota > Bacillariophyta > Thalassiosirophyceae > Thalassiosirales > Thalassiosiraceae > Skeletonema > Skeletonema costatum. Next base: position 55,791 of record JAHBBA010000853.1, on the reverse strand, counting down.
GGATGCTCTGGATGATGAATATGAACTTCAGGAGCACATTCCAATGGCACGTCAAATAATTGAGGGGCATCGTTGGGACTAGACTGAATGACTAACGGGAGATAGTCGTAATGCCCTTGTTTCCCATCGGGAGGACCCTTCCATCCAAATCTTTCCTCGAGCATCTGAGTGAACCTTAGCTGAAGAAAAATGAATGTGAGGGAAATGAATAGGAACAAGAGGATAGATACACAGAGAAAACTTACATTCTTTGGGTCGCCAATAACTTTCCCATCTTGATTATAGGCAGCATATGAAAGGAGTTGTTCGTTCCAAATAGCTGGACCATCACCTGTTCCTGGGTTAGTGGGTCTAAATACTGTGACGTAAGCCTCTGCAGATCCACATGCTACCGCTTTTGTTAGATGCTTGATGCATGATCCATACATCCCCTCGTTAGTGTCTACATCTCTGCAGTCTAGAAGCTTTAATTGTTGCCAGTACTTTCGATTGCTGCATTTTGGGGCATTCCTCCATGCTACACGAGCACCATGCTCAAGCTCATCAAACGTATGCACATAGAGCCCAGTCTCGTGGATAGATTTCCTCACTTCAGCCATCCTCTCCTTCTTAGGTAGAAATCCTTTTGTTCCGCTCATTTCCTCACTACGTTCATGGTAATACAGATCAAGATACTCCATAGCCTCGCGCATCATCGTCTCGGCGGTACTTTCATCACCAGTTATGTCGCTATTCATCTCAGCTCTACAGCCATTTGGACAGATACCTCGCTTGGGATTTCCATGAACATACCCAGGGTAAGGTCCAGAATAGACAGTACCATGTTTGAAGGGACATTGACCACTTGTATTCCGCATTCCGTGAAGGCTCGCCATTGACATTGACAAGCTGCCGATGGAATTTTTTCCGAGGAAGACCCCGTTTTGGCACTAATGATCGCGACGGTCGCGATCGCAATGGCTCAACCTTCAAGTTGTTCACATCATCACCACACACCTCCGACATGTCGTCGTTCAATAACATCGATAGAGATAGAGAATCTCCACTTCGGTCGTCGCTGGGTCTTCGAGAACTTTGACGTTGAGGAATGGCGCTGGGTACTTCTTCTGTCTCGAAGTGCTGATCAAGAGTTGATGACAACGAGATATCATCATCAACGGGAGGATCTTCCAATAAGAACTTGTCAATTTGAAGGTACGCATACAGGAGGCACTGCCTTCGTAACGATTGATGCGGAGACCTCTTCTTCGACCGGCAAGTGTTCAGAATTTAGTTCTTCTTTTTCACTCTCCCGATGCAATCCCACTGCTGCTACTACGTTGTCTGACGAATCCGATTTGCTTCTTCGACAATTTACCTTGGCAGTAATCTTCCTGATAAAAGTTGGCACCTTCATTGCTTGATGTCTCTTTGTGATGCGTCTCTAGAGTAAGTTGAAGAGTCCCACTCTGTTTTGGTGTGGGTGTGAGTATGTATGTAGATGCACTGCACGATTACAATACATACCTTGTTGAACCAGATTCAGCAACTTGGTTCACGAACGGTGAACTTTCTTCCTCTTGTTGAGATGTGACCCTTCGACGTAAATTTTCTCGTTTGAGTGCCGTACTAGCCAGACTCAGTGACACTTCGTCACAGGCTGTTTCTCCATCTCCTTCTCGCGATTGTGAACGAAACGGGCGGACTTAGGGGGCAAGCTAAAGAAATATGTTGGAATTGGGTATTATTTATCCTTTACGGGCAAATTTGGGTTATTTGTGCTCAATTAGTGTCACGCTGGGACCTTCCGGGGGCAGCGCTAAGTATTCTATGCCCCCTAAAATGCCATGCCCCTTTTGGTGCCGGTCACCGCGTCAGAGCCTTCTACACGCGACACAATGAATGCTCTCGCCACCAAAGGGCAATAGATAGTATTGGGTAGACTGACGTTTGTTGTAGACTTCCCGTGATGGATGCTGAACAGAAAAATATGTTGTCTGATGGAGCGGCAGCAGTTGCCAGTGTTGACAGCAGCGCGAACAATAAAGTTGTGAGCACTGTCTGGAATGGCTACGATTGTGTGTTTTCAAACGATGACTACCTCAAAAAGCTACAAAATGGAGATATCCATCATGGACAAAATGCGAAGGCAGAGGTATCAACTGATAATCCACGGATGAGTTTCAGGCGGAGAGGATCACGCCGGTCACTAGATGATTTCGGCTGGCTTCGCCAACTCGACCTCCGAAGTGATGTCCCAAGCATCGAGGAAATACGTGATTGGTCATTTGATACACTTCAGTTTGAAGAAGATATTTTGGTTGAAGTGTTCATCAGCATGCTTGAGTTTTATGACTTACTGAAGGAATTTAACTTGGATAGGGAAACGTTGAAGAGATATGCGTTTGCAGTTATGCACAAACATCGCAAGGATTGCTATTATCAAAGGACTGACATTGAGGGAGAGGTGAGCGTTATCGGGACTACAGCCAACGCGTCGGAGGAAGATTGCAAGTCATCGGACAATGGACATCACGTATTCTGCGAGTATCACAATTGGTATCACGCCGTTTCCTGTGCACACGCCTGCTTTCTGTTTCTCACTCTTGGGGGGGCGGATCAGTTTCTTGAGTCAAAGGATATATTTTGTATCATCGTAGGAGCCTTGATTCACGATCTAGATCATCCTGGAACGAATAATGACTTTGAAGTGAAGCGGAATACTGCACTAGCGCAAAAGTATCACAACGATTCTGTCCTGGAGAGACACTCAATCAGCGAAGGGTTGAATCTCTGTGCGAGAAATCCTGAACTCGACTGGTTGAAATCATTTGACAACGTGGAAGATCGGAAATACGTGGAAAATTACATCACTGAAGCTATTCTCGCAACAGATCCTGCGAGACATGCAACCATCGTCAAGGAAGCTCTTGCATTTGTTGAAGAGGGACCAAAAGCTTATGACAGTGTAACATCGGAGTCATTGTCTGAATCGGTAGAACTGACGCAGTTCGATCGCGCAAATCTAAAACACCGTCTCTTTATCGGGCGGCTATTCCTTCACAGTGCTGATATCTCAAATCCGCTTCATGCTTCATTTGACGTCGCACGTGATTGGGCTGTTCGCGTCACCACAGAGTTCTCAAGGCAGGCCTCGAAAGAGAAGGAATTGAGTCTTGAGGTCACAAGCTATATGGACGGTTTGGACAGTGAGTACAACATTGCCAAAGTGCAAATCAGTTTCTTTGCTTTCATGGTACAGCCACTGTTTGATGTAGTGGGTAAATTGTTCCCCAACTTGAGTCATCTTAATGATTGGGGAGAGGCAAATTGCGATGGTTATCGACAAGTTATTGCGGCTTGCGAAAAAGAACGAGGAGAGGGGTAATACGGAAAACGGGCAAGCTTCTTCCAACCCCCCTTTCAGAAAAATAAATGTTACTGATATTCATAAATTAGTGTTTAGTTGGATTAGGTTAATGAAGGCATTCACATGTATAGTTGATTGAGGGATTTCAAACAGCTGAGTCCGCCCTCGTCCCTTTGCTGTCGCCGCCTCTCGGCTGCACGTTCCAAAAGTGCTGCCCGTTCCTCTTTCGTTTTTGGTGACTTGCTCCCTCGCGATAGCAAGCCCCGCTTTGAGCCACCTCCAAGTGATTGCCCCCCTGATGATGGAAACGAAGGTGTTGATGACGATGCACCTGGATCTGTCGGCGCTCTCACCGCGACTGGTCCTCCTCCTCCTCCCGAGGAGCTTTCGTTATTCCCCCCACCTCCACTTCCCTCGGCCCACGCGTTGGGACCACTAGCAGATGAAACACTGATATATCCAGCACGACTATAAAACCCCCTCAAGCATCCTCGCTCAGATTCCCACTTCCTTGCTGTTTCAACTTTCACCTTCCACCTATCGAGCTTTCCAAATCCCTGAAGATAACCAACTGCAACTCCCAAACAATAGGCTAACTTGAAACCCGCAAAGAGACTAAATAATGCCAACAACACCAGTGGGTAATACAAGACTGGAATTTCCAAGAAGAAAAGCTTGCGTTTTGAGTTGGGTGGAGCTTGCGCACATTCTGTAGCGATGATGCTAAGCAGCACTGTCCATACTCCAACGCTCACTCCTGCTAGATAACCGTCATTATTTGTCAACCCGTACAATAAAATTGAAACTACCAAAAAGAGCAAGTTTGTGAATATCGTCAGTTTGAAGAATAAAACTCCAAACAAGGCAGATCCCATCGATTGTTCCAATTTTACACCATGATTCATGAATCCCATAAAGGCGAAGAATAAATTTAGGATAGAAGAGCAAACCAGAGGACTCGTAATCACACGGTACAATTGGAATCTGAAGAGGGTGAAGTAGGGAATGTTGGCAAGAGCGAAGGTGGGGTCGACGAAGAAGCTCATGAAGTAGGATATTACCACAGCATTCAGAACATATCTTGTTACGAGCGGTGTGTCGCGGACATAAGATTCGTATGCAGTTAGTACTGGATTTTCATCCGGAGGACCGCTGCTGCTGCTGCTGGCGCTGTTGATGTCATTGATGTTTGCTGGCATGGCGTCAGTGAGTTGATTGATTTATGGATCTATGTACTAAGTATTCCATCGTCAAAGTTGGATTTTGGATTTTTACTGAAGATTGATCTTAAATTATTTCTCTACACGCGCAATCGATGTGCATCTCCGCTCAGCGCTCGTCTTACTTCCTTGGGATACTCATGACAGCACTGGTATCTATCTGTACAATCCGTAAATAATAAATAGCGTCATGTGGCAACTGGTGTTTGGTGGCGGCTTGGACTGAGGGCCGTCTCCTAGAGCAAAAGAAGATGCCTTCGAGAGTCCTGCCGAGCCATTTGCAATTGCAAGCAAGCTGATAACGTTTTAGGCAACATGATGCTTGAACAGGCTATTCACTGCAACATGAAGGGCCATATGGGACAATGAATGCACTGCATTATGCCAAGTCTCCATCTCGCTCATTATTGTAAAATGCTCAAGCGCAAACAAAACTACCAGAGGCGGCACAGTTGCTGCTACCGAGAAAGCTGCCTTTCGCCTCGTGAAAGGTAGGGACATAATCACCACACCAGCACCTGATAAGAGGAAACTCTGCCCACGAAAGAATACTCCAACCACATATATGACTATACTGAACACAACTAGAGGATCATGATCATTCTGAACTACTTGGTGCGATCGTTTTGCCATATTCTTGCGAGGGGAGGTCGAAGATGATAATGAACCTACAAGTAGTTCCTTTTCACTCATGCACAAGTCCAAATGTGCAAACCAGAGAGGAAAGTTGATCATAGCCATCCAGACAAGACCCTGAAGAGGTATAATGTGATAAAATCCAGTGATGGTATGAATGAGTTCATGGCAGATGAAACGCTTTTGGTTTCGCGACATGTCTCCTTCTTCTTCTTGTTTATCGGCCTTCTTGCTACTGCTAGAAAGTTCACCTCCTGTTCCTGTTCCTTTCCTTGTTCTTGGCGAACTTGGAAATGGAAGCATCCCGATCATGACTTGCAACACACGTAAGATAGTCGAAGGGTTGATACCAGTGAGCCAAAGGACCCTCATCCACGGCACACTTTCAGTGTCAAGAGAGCCCGATAAATCAGTGAATCTCACCACTATTGCAGAGATGGTAGCGAGTGTGATAGCATCCCGACTATGATAATAGAGACAGAGGAGGAAGTGCAACCGGCTACGATGATGATGGCTAGACATATTCAACTTTGTCGTTGTTAGTATTTGTCGCTGTTGTTGTTACGCCCGAAAGCAGTATGGCTTGAGGCTGAAAGTTAGAGCACCGCTTCCGTATTGACACCAATTTCACAAATGCTGAGGGCTGAGGCTGAGGTAATGAAGGGCGGCGCCGTAAGTATGGTATATAGTCTCTGATGATTGAATCTGTATCTGTAGTATGCTTCAAATCAAACTGCCGGAGCCGACGTGTCCTCTTACATACATACTTCCGTCTGCCTTCAAGTTCGTTTATTGGAGTGGAACTTCACAAGAAAGGCCATATCTCTTTGTCGTTTCGGGTGCCATGCGGCACCTTCGTTGCCCATACGCTTAAAGCATCAGTAAATCAATTTTAAGCAAAAACCAACGATAAGTCTGAAAGAGCACCTCCTTTTTAGTATTACTGCATAATTTCATCTTATCATTAGTACTAATACTGCAAAAATAACACACTTGAAACACGTCGTCCATCCCAAAAAACAAAAAGGCACCTCGGTGTACCAACTTATTCCCCCCTTCGGCATTTGATGTAGTCACCATGAGCAGCGCAAACCCTGCCAACAATTCCATCCCCGACACCAACCAAAGGATCCCCGCCAACGGCGCTCTCCAACTCCCCTCCGTAGTGGAGTATCGGTGTCACGTATTGGCACTATCGGTGGAAATGTAGACTCACCGACGAGTACCATCGGCTTATCATCGGCAGCACCCGCCCCGACACGCAGGTCTCCCCGCAGGACTGTTGCCATACAGTCTATTGAGAGGTCTGATGGTCCGGTTTTTCCATATGCCCCTTCATTAACAGGGGGGGGTCAATCACCGGCGGGTGCTAGGCGGGGCGTCGATGCCGCCGCCTTCACCATGTCGTCCCGCAAATTTTGCCGTAGGAGCAGTAGGGATTCCTACGTCAAAACCTTCTCGAAAAATCAAAAATGTTGATGAAAATAAGTGGGAGGAAGGGTATGATTCGGATGGAGAGCTTGGTCCCTTCCTTGATGCAGTTGTCGATCAAGGTGGGGTCGATGTTGAAGGAGAAGATGATGGGCTGCCTGATAGCATGGTGGTGGTCGGCAGCGGCAGCGGCAACACCACAAATACTAACGGCGAAGTGACGTCTCCGGATTGGTTCTTATCCGACGAACAAATTAATGTCTTGAAGGTGGATGCTTTGAAAGAGGCAATAAAAATGAGGGGGATTGTGCCAAAGGGGAGGAAGGATGAGTTAAGAGTGATGTTGAAACAGTGTATGGAAAAGGGGATGGGCATAGTGGAGGGGGTGACAAAAGATATGCAAGTACTCTCTGGTTTCCCTGTCGGGTCGAGGTGGAAGGAGTTGCAGCCAGGTGATGATACTGTGCCTGAGCTTGTGAATGAGTTTGCCTTCCATGCTCCTACAGATAATCCTGAAGCGTTACCTCGAGTGCAGAAGCAGAACTTTGATATGCAATTAATGATGACTACAATCTGAACATGAATAATGTTGATATTGCAGACCAACTACGTGGAAGTTACCGACCAGATAGGTGGATGAGAAAGCAAAAGTGGTGGTGGTCAATGTTCTTTTGGGGTCATGGAACTCTTCTGGTGAATGCATTCATTGCTTACAAGAGATTCATGGAGAACAAAGGCCTGGCCTGAAGCCGATGTCTCATTATGATTTCCAAAAGAAGATCGTGCTGGCCAAGATTTGCCCCACGCTCCACGGTGCAAAGAAGCAGCGAGGCACCATCGCATCTCAGCGAGGTGACCAACGTTCAGCGGCATCATCGTCCAGAGGCCGCAGCAAGAGGTCCAGCGAAACTGTAGCGTCGGCAACTCGGGCGGCAACGAAGCCTAAGATTGAATACAACAGAGTTACAACTTGGCAGAGAGTTAAAGACGACACCAGCGACTTCAATAGGTCTCGTCTTGACCAATCAGCTCCACATTTTCCCATGCCAGTTGATAATGAAAAACGTGGCAAGTGTTGTGCACTCTGTAGATATGCAGCAGGGAAGAAGTTAAGAGCCAACCTTTTATGCTGCAATCGATGCAATGTCTATTATTTATGTGCTTGGTGCTTCAAATCCTTCCACACACTACCGTCCATTAGCGCCGCGAAGGACAACATCTGCGCTGAAATAAATGAACGCAATGAAGCAAAGAAGGAAAAGGTAAAGGCAAATAAGAGGAAAGGGGCGTTTAAAGGCAATAAATAATTAATTACATGGTATTTTCATCGAGGTATGTGGTAAAAATTGTATTTTTTTTGTGGCGCGAATTTATCGACCGACTACTACTGTACTAAACCACCATGATAATAATTATTTGGGCAAACCCAGCACATTGACACCTTCATAAAGAGTAATATTAACATGTTGCAGCGTTTGGTGGTCATAACTGCGATGTAGGGTGCGTAATAACAGTGCTGCAATAGGCCATGTCAAAAATATTTCCCGGTGCACCATGGCACCAAAATCTTAAACGACAAAGAGAATATAACTAAGTTAATCAGATTAGATCAATTAGTTCTCAAGTCATGTCTCAAGTCTGCTTGGTACTTGGAAAGTCCGGTCAGTGACCGACCTTTGCCTCTGAGGTGGTTGCAACTTGAACTTGCGCTGACCATTGCCGGCAGGTTTATTACCTATATAGAGAGCGAAATCTCTGACTGTCTAAGGAAGGTAATGTGAGGTGACAACGATCAGTCTGACTGTCTAAGGAAGGTAATGTCTTTTTCTTCTTCCGAAGAAACTTACTTAGGAAGGTTTATCGCAACGTCTGTCGTACGGTATCCAAACAACTAGAGATAGTATTGTCAAATGGAATGGACACGGGAACCGGGGTTAAATTCCTACTTCCTCTTGTCGTACTAGAAAAAGCTTACCTACTTTCCTCCGCTCTCCTAGCGTCCTTAGCATATCTGGTCAATTTTTATGAAAGTATGTTATCAAAATTAGTTATGAAGATCCTTGATTTCTCGGAGCTTTCTCTTTGCGTACATGTTTGCGAAGGGGATTTGTTCCGAGTTTGATACTGCCTTTTCCATGAAAGCTACTGACATTGAGTAGAGTGTGTCTTTGTACTCGCCACATTCACGTCTTCTAGCCAAGTTGAAGCAAATCTCACCGAGAATAGCCGTAGGTGTGACACCAAAGGCACCAAATGCGCTTTCAAGAATTGCCGGCTTGATGACCATATTTTTCTCCTCTAGTACCCATTCAAGGTATTCATCAATGCGCTTCACTTCTTTGCCCGTGTTCCCCTGCAAGTCGAGAAGCATTAGTATAGGGCCCCATAATTCTTTCGTAGGGGTACTCCCACTAGAACCAAAGTGTTCATCAAAAGGAGCCACAACTCTTCTGAGAACTACATCCCGGGCCCCAAGTGCAAGCTCGTTATCTTTCATTGCAATTATCACAGAATAGAGCAAGCACATAGTGTTGTGAACATTTCTAGGGTCGCTCTTTGGTACAATTTCTTCAATTATGTACATGCAAGTTTCAAGGGCTGCGTCAGTCCTCCCAAGTGCCTGGTTCCAATTCACGCTATGTGCAAATGCCTGGCCTACCCTATCACTTCCATACGCTTTGCATATAGCTACATGCTGTGTATCGATGTCGTAAATCGTCTTGATTACTTCGAGAGTCTCCAGCGCTTCTTCGAAATGTCCTAGGCGAGCTAAAGTTTCTCCTTGCATTGCAAGCGCGCGACCATAGTGTACAGGGTCGTTGTTGAGGCGTGCTTGTTCTACAAAACGTTTACAAATGTCTTTCTCGAAGCTACAGGATTCTTCCTTGTCAATAATCCCCATTTTCAGAACTACAAACAGCCCACTAAAGATTGGGAATGAAATGCTTCTGTCGAACTCTTTGTCGGACGCACATGGTGCATAATCAAGAATCTAAACAAAAACAGGGTAAGCAGAATGTTGGTGGCGATATAAGGAACTGCAAATGACTTCAATTACTCACATCAAGCGCACTTTGGTAGGCATCTCGAGCACCTTCTCCTAATCCCATGTTGCAACAAGCTTTCCCCATCGAAATATACACCTTTATTAAAAGCTCAAGATGATTGGTATCAAATGTATCAATGATTGAGGAGCGTATTCCTCCTAGTTTCTTAGCTGAATCAAAAGGAGAAATTTGCTCTAATGCATTCAGCACATCATCATAAAGTAAAATAGCCTGCGAGTTCAGACCTAGAATCATAAGCTGGCCCCCAATCATAAGCGCTAGTTCTGCAGCCTTGGTAAAATTGCCACTCAAGTTCCAGTGCTTGAACACGTGTATTTGCAACTCTAAGTCGTCTTTGCTCTCGGTCTCTTCGACAATTTCTCTCTCCAATACCGTTGCAATTTGCTCATGCATTTCCTCTTTCCTACCGTCGAGCATGACACTGAGGATACTAGTCTTCCACGAGTCATGAGTGAATCGATATCGTCGATTGTCAGAATAGAAAGGATGCGACTTGCGGCCTGATGGAGATATGAACACGTCTTCGAGACCAGCACACAGATTACCTTCTTCATCGGCAGGATCCCCAAACTCATCTTGATCGTGTTCTGTAGAAGAAAGCACCTGCTCTAATATTCCTTCCTTCTCTGCCACATCAAAATGTGCACATAGCTCCATGGCTGATTGAAACCTGTCTGAGTCGATGACGTCAAACATCTCCTCATACGTGAGCGCTGCATCCAAAAGGTCAAACTCAGTACCCAGCACTGCAGCAAGATGCAATGTTGTCCGCACTGATGAATCGAGGGCATCTAAACGGTACAGAAGCAAATCATTCACTGACTTGAATCCCAGCTTGCTCTCGGCGCTCTCCGAACTTTTCAGTCCGATTAAACCATTGTCAAGCTCGACAGTGAGATCATTCCTCTTGATAGTCTCCAGAACGTAACTCAAATAATGAGGCATTCCACCTGAAGATGTGAACACATTGCGCAAAAAGCTACCATCAATCTTGTCCACACTGATATCAAGATGGTATGCAATCATTTCTTGCGCATCAATTTCAGAAAAAAGGCCAAGATTAATTTCCATGTATCGACCCTCTTCTTTGTATGCACCATGCAGCTCGGACCAGAACTTTTCATCAACTGCTAAATGATTCGTCGACGGCGGCCGTGATCCACAAAATGTTAAGACGTTTTCACTTCGCTCGAAGATTGCTTGGACAACTTTCCACGACATTTCATCCATCCAATGAACATCATCAAGAGCCAACAGCACGAGATTCGCGTTCTTAGTGCAACGAATGAATGCGTCAGCTATAAAATTGACGATCTTATTAAGGTCCGGTGGTTTGCTTGCAGTCGAAGGTGCAGCCGTGCTCTTCAATCCTAATAACCTTTTCCCCACCACCTCAGCAAATTCAGGTGGGGCATTGAGCTCTTCACATATGAATCGAAATCTCGTGGCGTCGGTGCTCATAATGCTACTCTTTGTGGAATGTGACTGTAGCGACAAGCTGTCCCATTCCTTATCGATTTCGAAATCGACAGGTCCTGCGGATCCCCGCCGAGACGATGGCCGAGATCCATTTGACGAAGCCATAGAGCCTTCGTCATCATGTTTTATTTGGAGTAGAAGATCCTTGAAGATAGATCGGAATAAGCTGAACGGTATTCTAGAGTCGCCCTCATTGCTGATGTATCGCGTAACAATCACGCGTTTCTTCATTTTCTTCACCATGGCTCTGACAGTCTCTGTAGCTTGCACCATCAATGAACTCTTACCTGTCCCTGAAGGTGCCGAAACGAACAGAAACTTTGAGGTTATACTATTCAACGCCATTTCCTTTGCCACGTGCATGCTTTGTTTGATTTCACTTGCTCGTCCCACGAACTTTTTCTTTGCATGTCCCCATCTGCTACCTTGCTGGTCCGAGGATGTTTTCATGGGTTGAAATATGGGTACTGGATCAGCATATCCCTTCGCCATCACGGCTGGCAACGGCCTGAAAAATATTTGACTTGTCAGCAGACGCACATTCTTATCAACCAATATGACATCAGAGTTGTGCTTTGGTGACATCAACCTCGCTGCGAGGTTGACTGCCGGCCCTAAAACAGCAAATTCGTGCCTATTCACACCACCGACGACACCGCAGTACGCCTTTTCAAACGTTGCTCCAGCTGCGACCTTAATACCAAGCTCATCTTGAAGAGACTGAACAATGGTAAATGTAAGAGGGATGGCTCGTTGCGCAATCATATTCGGGAATGTACTTCCTCTCAGGCCAAATGTAAAGATGAGAACAACGCCCTTGTCATCAAGAATGAATTGCCTCAGGTGACCCTGAGCTCTGTCAAGATGTCTTGTTGTAATGGTCATGATATCATTCAATCGATGAAACAGTTTTTGATCTTTCTCCTCGTCTCCGGTCAAGTTGTAGTCAATCTTGGGCGAGATGAAACATGTGTACACATTCCTTAACTCGGCTTCAGCTACATTTCTATCATAGTCCGTCTCATGCTTCACGTGAGAGGAGCTCTCGTGTTCCTCGTTAGCAACAACCGGGTGCACATACAGCGATATCATTCGTTTCAACCAGTTGAGCTCTGAAGAGTCAAAGTCATCAAAGTGCCGTAGTAATTTCTCACCCTCACAAGGCAAGCCAATACCACGACACGGAGCATATTCTTCCTTTGGAAAAAAGAATCTCTCACCACGGACTGCCAATCGCGTCGGGAGTCCATCATTTATATTAGATTTCCAATCACCTCGTACGGATCCCATTTTCGTTAAGTAAGCGATAGCTTCTGGTGACGCAAATACTTCTCCATGACGGGCAGCAGCCTCTGCGGCAGCTACCTGGTCTATCGGGTCTCCCAGCATCAAGAACTCCCGTCTAGACATGTTATCCCCCACGTGCACACCTGCCATGTGACCGACGCCTAGCCCGCATTTGACGTTGAGTGCTATTTCTCTCCTAGACGAGTCAGATGTAACGGATGCATGCGTTTCAATGATCTAAATGAGGAACTAAGAGTAGACGATCTCCGTTTTGACATTCTCCTTGAGGGAGCTGGAGTATAATCAGAGCACAATGATACTATATCCGCAGCACACGTTGCCGCTTGCAACACACATTGCTCCAAGGTTTGAAATGACTCACGGCTTGATACTCTCCATTCACAAAAGATGGCATCACCAGCAAACTTCAGAATATCGCCTCCATAGGATGCTACCTGATTAATCACTTCTTGAAAGTATGTATTGATGCAATTTGAGAAACTCTCCACATCAAGCATAGTTGATAGTTTCGTAAATCCAGATATGTCAACAAAGAGAAGGGCACTCTCCCGCCTCCGAGATAATGGTAAAGATTTTGTGCTTTTTTCCAACAAGTTGCGCAATGGAACGTTGACCAGGAGACTTTCTGCTTTCATTTGATGAGAGTTGGGGTCACCATCGTATACTTTTTCTTCCTCACAAGTTTCACATGAATCGGACGACCTCCGCCTCGATTTCCAGGATTTTTTGTGATGATGGGCGTTCCCTCTCCGTCTACGTCGATCGACTCTCTCTTTCTTCTCCTTCCTATCCCTGCTGATGTCATCCAACAAAGAACGAATAACACAACCAGGAACATGCTGGCTCAATCTAATGATGCTCTTGATTAAGCTCGACCTCTCCACCAAGGAAAGAGAGACAACTTGACCATGACTTTTCATTAATTTTGCAATCATGTTCGCTTTGTCATCTTCAAATTCCACAGATGCGCCGACTTTCGTTGGCGACGAGTTGATGAAGTGTATTGGGGGTTGAAGGGAATCATTATTATTTCCTGATAAGCTGCTCATTAAACTCGATGCAACGGAATCTGAATGATCAGAGCTACAACTACCGCCGTCGTCGTCATGATTGCGCCTTTTATCCCCTACGCTAATGGGTGCTGGGGCCGATGGCTCATTTATTATGTTATCCTCCTGCTGTTCTTCCATCTTGTTGGTTCCACTAACCACTAAGTGAGAGGCGGCGCTGTTGCAGCCGTGCATTGACAAATAGTAGTGACTTATGACTTCCCATGCATATCGTTCGGCTTCCGGCTTTCTCCTGCCTTTAGTTTGCTTCTTGCCTGCTGTCTTGCCCTCTTCTTGCCAGCTTCTTGCTAATGTTACCGAACGGTAATTGAAATGTCCTGAAGACACTGTGACACGTGACAGAAAGATTTAAGGTACATATAGATGTCATCCTAAATTGAACCTTTTTCGGCTAATATGAGTCAAAGTGCTGGGGAAAGACAGAAACGTGTAGCATTGATACGTAAGAGGTACTCTATACCGCAGTAGACGAGCACCCCACAACCACAACAAAACAACAAAAACAACGAACAACAACCATAACCATATAAAAAAAACACCTTCGACCTTCGACTGATGTCACTTCCATAAAAGTAACATGTCGGAACAAGTTCAAAGCCCCTTCAGAGTTGAAGAATCTGCAGCAGCAAAACAAGAGCTGCTCGGTGGCCCGCCTATGCAAAAGAAAAAACATAAAAAGAGAAAGGCATCAAATGGCAGACTAAAGAAATTGTGGCGACGTGCAACCACTCAATCGAAGGGCATCACATCTCGAAAAGAGTGGAATGAGATGCTAGAGTTGCATTCTGATTGGAAGACTAGTCATCAAGACAATCCTGATGTATCTGATGATCCCATGATGGGCTCGCTGCCGGGACCGGCAGTAATTCTTTCGAAAGAGCCATCACAAGATTTCACTAACATGAAAAATTGGCAGGCCACTGAAGGTTCTGATCACAGAGACATCATTTTGAACTTGATTTTTCGACAATCTTCTTCGGATGGGGCTGGCGATGGTATACAAAAGAAAAAGAAGAGGAAACTTGGAGCTTCAGGAAGAGAACCTATGCGCCAATCATCTCTCATCAATGCACCTACACTACCATCATGGTCAAATATTCGTAATCTGAGTGGTATGGGTGGACTCGCTGTTATTGAAATCTGCATCGAAGACTGTGATCCAGGATCACCATGCCCTTTGATGCCGTCGGAACGGGTAAAAGATGTGACAGATGGCAAAAAATCACCATGGACAACCCTCTTTGGCAACACGAATATTGATACAAATAGCGACTCAAAAGTCCAACGAAGCATTACTGCGTGCAAAGTCAAATTATTTCAAGGAAATAAGCATCCGCGATGCCTATCAGATGTGCTGATGTTTCTTCCTCCTCCAGTTGCATCAAGTGAACATGACACAAAGAAACAATCTGTTGATGTGATTGATGCAATATATGATTTGAGATTGACTCCAAAGCAGATGCGTTCTGAAGGGTATCCGTTCATTTCAGGTCAGGAAGAGAGTTCAACCGATGATAACAAAGAATCAGTAGAGAACAAAATTAGTGCTTACAGCAAGAGTGATGTAGACGAAATGAGTACAGATGTTGCCCTTGATTTGATCAAGACAGTTTCAGTCGAAGTTTCATTTGGAGATGACGATGAACATGTGGTTGATCATACAGAGTGCGAGCATTATGTCAAAACTTTCTCTCGAAATAAAGATGCATCACCTAGGAGGCCTAAAATCTTTGCCATCGACTGTGAAATGGTTCAAACCAAGGCAAACATGGAGCTGGCACGTGTCTCTGTCATTGAATATGTTGAAGGAAATGGGAACGAGGGAGACGAGGAGAAAAACATCCTTGTGCTTGGTGAGTACATGTTGCTTATTTGCTCTTTCTGTTCCATTTAATTTGTGCTCACGCATTATTTTGATTGATACAGACGAGCTGGTGAAGCCTCGTCGTGATGTTTTAGATTATTTGACACGTGAGTAAATCCTATGATTCATTTTGCCTGTTAATGATATTCTTGTTCGTTACTAATTATAGATACCTGCACAGACTATTCTGGGGTCACAGCAAAAATGCTTGTTGATGTGAAGACACGGATAGAAAGTATACAGCTACTCCTTTTGTCTTTGATTCACGAGGAGGATGTGATCATTGGACACTCGGCCGAGAATGATCTCAGAGCACTACGGCTCGTCCACAACAATATAGTTGACACCTCTGTTGTTTTTAGAGGAGATAACGGAAGAAAATACAGTCTTAAGCATCTCTCTAACGTTCTATTGCAAAGGCAAATACAGAATGGTTGCGGTTCATCTGGTCACTGCAGTAGAGAGGATGCGGAAGCTAGCCTCGTTCTAGCATTGCGCCGTGCAAAGCATGGCTCATCTTTTCTGCTTAAAGAATCTGTAAAGCATCAGAATGTGCTTGACGTATTTCAGAAATCTAAAGGAGGAGATCACACAAGTGATGGTAATAGCAGCGAATCAAGTTTTGCTGAGAGAAACGAGAGGTCATCTGTTTGCATTGGTCCCAATGATTGGTTGACAGGCCGATCAGTCGGGAATGGATCCCAGCATTTGTTATCGTGTGAGTCAATCTTATCAAGCATGGCAATGGCTGTGCCTTCTTGGCTAGCATCTAAAAAGCCCTCGAGAGCAGGTATGTTGTGGGCAAAGTTGATTTGTGAAGGCAGCCGTGAAGGGTTTAAGAATGAACTGAAGAAACAAGATGAAATTATCGATTCATTGGTAACCAACGTTTCAACGGATACACCCATTCTTGTCATTTTCCAACGCAACTATTTAAAGGCAAACGCCCTAACTCGTCAACGCAAGGCCGCTACAAACCCGAAAGCTACTTGCGTTTGGTCGGCCTGCCAAGAAGAGGAATGGAAGCAGTACATGTCAAGTTGCAGAAATTGTGAGGCACTCTGGATAGGAAGTTCCTGCCAGCAGCAAACGAAATCCTGAGAAATACCCACAAGCAATGTTAAAATAATTATAATGCAGAATCATCGAATGCAGTGGAGTAGGATATCCCCCAATCTCCACTTATTTTCTCTTCCTGAGTCCCTCATCAGCACCAGATTCACCTGACGAACTAGCCACGGCCTCTTCAATAACTTTAGCGACATCATCATTTCCTTCATCTTTCGCGTGAACAAGTGGTGATTTCCCCTCCTTGTCTGCAGCTTCATGAAGTCCCAATACTAATCCGTCATAGCCATCCTTCGCCACGAGACACTTGGCTGCGTCGGCACTGCCGTGGTAAGCAGACCAATGAAGTGCGTTCCATCCCTCCTGATCGATTTGGGAAGGATTCGCCCCCAACTTCTTCATCTCTTTCATAGCGGCCACTACGCCTTTAGCACCCAATCCACTCATGATCATAATCGGAGTCCATGCACTTTCTTCCGTGGCGTAATTAATGTTCTTTTTGTTGAGTGCAGCCATAAGCGGCTTGATATCAGCCTCAGCTCCAAGATCCCAAGTATCAAGAAGGAGATCCTCGAATGACTTCTTTCCGCCTGCTGCTTTAATTTTTTTGTTTGCTGCTTTGGAGAGAACAATGGGATTGCCCTGAGCATCTGTCACCTCGTCAGTAGCGCCAAGTTCATCCCTAGTCTTCTCGCCAAATACACGCTTTTGTTTGATGTCAGATAATCCACCTTTGAAGAACAAAGCGCTGACCAATGCATTTTCAGCCAAGTTGAAAGGAGTCATGATACTTTGAATAGCCAAACCAACAATCATTCCCTTATAATAATGCAAACCTACAGTCATACAGATGCCCATAGCGGTGGAGGAGATCATTCCACGTGCTACGCTAAGAATGTGCTCATTGAGAAGTTTTTCCTGGTAAGACGTTTTGGCATCGGGATCGGCGAATGGCTATAAATGGGGAGGATTGTAGATGTGCAGGTTAGAATGAAAAATGATTTTATTCAAAGGCGAATGTAAAATAAGTTTCAGTTTCATTTCGACATCAATATTCAACTTACCTGGGGAGGAGGAGCAACGTAAATCTTGACATTGTTTGCCTTGTCAGCTGCAGCAGCACTGGCCTTCATGTTGATGAACAAGATGAGCAACAGGGCGCAAGCCTGAACCGCACCATAGCAGCAACGCAAGAGGAAGACAATGTTGGGATCTTCTCCGTCGAGCTTCCTTGCTGCCATCATCACTGGCAGCATCACGAACATCTTATTGAACGCCATCTTGAGAGTTTATTAGGAGCTGGGAGCTACGCGAGAGGTATTAATTGCAGATCACTAAGATAAAAAAATGTGGGTGAAGAAGGGAACGTGCTGGCAGGCATTGGCATTTATTTTGCTTCTGCACTTGGCTGCGGATCTGATCGGTTTGGGGCGGAACGGGCTACCCCCTGGCCTCCCCTCCTGACGGCCCTCGCAAAAGTTACGCGTTACGCTCCCTTGTTACAATGTTGTGACTTTTTTGTAACACATTTACAGCCACATTTAAACTGGGACACCGCCGTCCCGTGCAAATCCGACAATGGTTTTGTTAGGTCAGTAGTAGGATCGTTTATTACTCAGAGACATCTATTACTTCGGTGTGTGCGATATTGAATGGCCAACTGTCTAATCACATGGGAATGACGAGCCGCCGCTGATGAACATGATGGCAAATAACCAAAGAAGCCTCCTTTACTATGTGCTGCTTGTGTGCTGTTTCACAGCTGTATGCTTCGGTGATGATGATGATGTTTTCAAAGCAATTGAGATCTGCAAAGATAAACTCAAAGACGATCCTCATTTCCCAAGAGTTCAGTACTCACTAGCTCAGCTACTTGATGCACAGATCTCCAGCGCAGGCTCGGAATTGGATGTATCTTTGGTGAAGGAAGTGGTGCAGTTGTATCGCGATGTTGGGAATCCACCCAATGCTGTTGAAGAAAAGAGAATACCTCCAACAAAGGTTCGGTTTGAGTCCTTGATGCGTGCAGCGACGATCGCAAAAGATGTCCTCCGTGAAAGGCAACAAGCAATTTCATATTATATGCTTGCTATGCAAATCGATGGAATAGATCAAGTTTCAATTCTGGTTGCATTCGAGGAAACATTAAAACTGCTTCTTTCATCGACAATAGTAAAGCAAGGGGCAAGTATTGATATTTTGGGAGAAATTGAAGCTGAGAATGAAGATCCATTGCAACTATCACTGCAACTTTGCAATTTCGTTGGAAATAAATATCCAAATGAACCATTGGTAGATGAATTCAGAGGAGCTACTTTACGGAAATTGAAGCAGCCAAACTCGGCATACCAATCGTACGAGAAAGCAATGATCAAGTCAAGGGAGCACTACCTCAATTGTAGGAATGAATCTCAACAAAATAGCGAAGACAATTGTTTTGTTCACTTGAAGAAATTCATCAGTACTTCGATACTTGTAGCTGCTGCAGCAAGGGAGGCTGGAATAAGTTTCGATGATCAGATGAGCTGCTTAGCAGCAGCTGAAAACTATGCTGTGCCGGTGCTGGCGTCGGCCCAAGAATACGATGATGAAGAAACACATATGACTAAGGATGATCTCATTAGTGAGATGGTTGAGTTATATAATAATATGGGCGTGTTGGAGAAAAAGAGAGGATCGCTGCATGAAGCAATGAAGTACTTTAGAAAGGCTCTAGATATCAATCCAACAGATGGGCATGCAATAGTACAGCTAGCAAGCATCAGTAGTCAAGACGATGATGGAAGGAGCATTTCTCACGTCAAGGAATTAGATCGTGGGTACGTGGCTGGCCTCTTTGATGGCTACTCTTCAAGATTTGAGTCGGAATTGGTAGATGTTTTGAAGTACGTTGGTCACGAGCTTGTGTACAAATCCCTTCGAGATGCACTACCAAATGCAACATCCATTGGCACGATTGTCGATTTAGGTTGTGGAACAGGATTATTGGGTGAACTGATAGCCACCGACACGCCTTGGGTTGCCATCCATGGCACTGATCTCTCCCAAAGAATGGTTGATATTTCTCTGGAACGTAAAACCGGAAGTGGTGGAAGGGCTGTTTACTCAACCGTGAGTAATTTAGATGCATCTGAATTCCTATCTAACTTTGATGAGGCATCGGTTGACTGTGTTGTTGCATCTGATGTGTTCATCTATATCGGAGATGTGTCGGATGTCCTTGATGAGTGCATGAAGTGTCTAGTCAAGAACGGCCTAGTCGGATTTACGGTTGAAAGCTATGAGACGACAGAGGCCGACAGCGGTCTGAGATTACTGCCTTCAGGTAGATTCGGACATTCCAAAGAATATGTATACCAAATTGCTGAAAAGCACGGATTTCAAGTTCTTTCTTGGAAGGATGCAGTGTTGAGGCAACAAGCAGGGAAGAATGTCAATGGAGCTGTAGTTATTTTGCAGAAACAGAGATGACATTTTACGTCTTTAAAGTATGCTGTACAAATGATGCTTTGCTACTTGAAGTTTTTCATAGTCAACTTTTGCGGTTGCTTAGATGACTCCACCTCCATAACCACGTTCATATGCATATCTGTCAGGGTAATCACGCGCACTTCCATTTCTCTTCTTGATCAATCCAGGCCCACGCTTCTTCAACTCATCTACTGTTCCAGTTCCAAGCAATCCCATTGCTCTGTCAAGTTCTACCTTCAAAATATCGTAAGCCTTGATCACACCCTCAGTGCCACCAGCAGCCAATCCGTACAGGTAAGGCTTACCCACACCAACAGAATCGGCACCAAGAGCAAGTGCTTTACAGATGTCTGTTCCACGTTGTACTCCTCCATCCAAAATGATTTCAACATCAGGACCAACTGCCTCACGAATGGATGGCAATACATCAATTGTAGCTGGACTTGTTTCCAATTGCCTTGCGCCATGATTTGACACCCACATGGTTGTAAAGCCAGTCTCAACGGCGCGAATGGCATCATCCGGTCTGCAAACTCCCTTCACTGCTGATGGCGCATTCCACTCTCCCAACAACCACTCAGCATCCCTCCAATCAAACTCTGGTGCAATTTGACTGTTCACGAATGCCGCCAATGAATCAGCAGGCACTTCGGTATTGATGCACGCGTAGGTGTAGGCCTCATGAGACAAAAAGTCATAGGTCCACGCCGGCTTCCTAATAGCCTCAATCATTTGATTCACAGAATACTTTGGCGGAATTGAAAAGTCATTTCGAATATCACGTTCACGGTTGCCATACCAAGTGAAGTCTACAGTCAAAGCCATAGCATGGAAGCCACCCTCCTTGGCCTTTGCCAACACATCCTTGACTAACTCACGGTCCTTCCACACATAAAGTTGGAATACTTTAGGTCCATCAGTTAGCTGACCAATTTCAGCGATTCCAGTTGTTGCCAACGAAGACAATCCATACAATGTCCCATGGTGCTGAGCTGCCTTCGCCGCTGCAGTTTCTCCTTCCCAATGGAACATTCTGTTTCCAGCAGTGGGACATCCAAAGAATGGAAGCTTTACATCTTGTCCGAAAATTTTTGTCGACAAATCGAGAGGGGGCTTAAGACCAGAAAGGATGTGGAAGTGCATTTCTAGCTCCGAGTAGGCATCTTTACCACGACGAAGGGAAATTTCATCGTCGGCACCAGCGTCAAGATAGTCAAAGACCATCTGCATTTATGCACAATAGTTTGAAGTGTGAAACGATAGTTTGTGAGTTGGAGACATTAAGATGCGTGTATGAAACAAAATACAACAAAGAAATGCTAGTATTCTTCTTACCTTGTGAGCACGCTGCTTGGCACATAGACGCAAATCAGCAATGTTCACAGCCTTTCGGAGACGAGCCTTAGATGGAGCATCAAAGAGGGCATTGAGTGGAATGTGTTTAAGGAGTTTGTGAACTCCAAGTTTATGCGGATTGATAACCATTGTTGCTGCGATTGTGGGGAGCCTACCGAGCAAGGGTCTATTATGGTCAAGTTGTCGGTGATGCAGTTTAGTAGCTTGAGCTGAGTAAGGTGAGTGAAAGAAGATGAGGATGGAGGATTTCATGCAGACTCTTCGCTGACGTCACACCACTTTCTTTGTGACGAAGGACATGCGTAATCTTATCCGATCTGATGCCGCCGCTTTTCGCGTACCTATCGCTGTTCCGGGATGCAAGGTGGTGGGAGTGTTTCTTGCTACAATAGCTAGATTGAAGCAGATGGTAGCCTGTTTCCGCCGTTCTTTCCGATTCGGTGGGGCGGGGAGGAAACACAAGCTGTGCAAAATTCTCTTCGATGGTCTCCTGAAGAGATGGCCGGACGCAAGTGCGACAAAACCTGACAAAACGACGTTCACGCACACTGCAGGCGAAGGTACATTCTGTCACTCCTGTATTGCAGCTCAAAGTTGGACGGAGGGGATCCAGAGAGAGCTAAGTATCCTCGTGTGTATTTTTCACCTCGGAACTGAAAAATAACTGAAGAGATAAAATCGTTGAGTGACGTCCCATCTGTAAGGACGGTATCTGGGTACATGCCGACAAAAAGCTCATGACATCCATTAACACTATGATGAAAGGCGGAAAAGAGAAGCCGCCTGCTCAGCCACCGTCGTCCATCAGAGTAGGGGAGCAAAATTGCCATGATATTGACGACGACGACAGTAGTTATAGCTCGGACGACACGTCAAGTGTGATGAGCAGTTTATCAGAAAAATATAGGCGCCTCGAAGGGCTGCGGGGATCTGGAAATCAATCTTCTGCATCCCCTCAACCCCCAATACACTTCATCAACTCGACGCCAGGGAAAATGTGTGGAGCGGTGGAATTTGAAAACGACGACAAAGCGAACATGGTTGCAACATTAATGAAAAATCACGGTCAAGATGTCTCAATTTCCTTGATGGAGAGGTCGTGCTCAATCGAGAGCATAATTAGATTGAGCCAGCATGTTCCCGGTTGTGTTATTGGTTCTTTGTTGGATGACATTACCCGTGATCGGAAGGAGAGAAAAGAGAGAGGCAATCGACGTAGACGGAGGGGGGACGTTCTACCTATCAATAAGTCTTGGAAATCGACTTCGTCCGAATTTTCTCTTCAAACTTGCGAGGAAGAAAAAGTATACGATGGTGACCAATTCTCATCTCCTGACAGTAGAATGGGATCTCCTGGTCAACGTTCCATTGCGAAACTTGGGGGGGGGGACACAAAATCTTTGCCATACACAAAATCTTTGCCATTATCGGGGAGGCGGGAGAGTGCCCTTCTCTTTGTTGACATATCTGGATTTACAAAACTATCAACCATGCTTGATGTTGACAGTTTCTCAAATTGCATCAACACTTACTTTCAAAAAATGATTAACCAGGTAGGATCCTATGGAGGCGACATTCTGAAGTTTGCTGGTGATGCCATCTTTTGTGAATGGAGAGTATCAAGCCATGAGTCAGTTCAAACCTTGGAGCAATGTGTGTTGCAAGCGGCGACGTGTGCTGCGGATATAGTAGCATTGTGCTCTGATTTCAATCTTGTTGGAGATTCAGGAATATCTAGACAGAGAGCATCTCTTGTATCGTCTACTCTTAGATCATCGACACATTCTTGGTCTGACGATCTGCGAGCTTCTTTGCAAAAAGCTGATATTGATGATGCGCCTCAATCTCCCAGTCAGAGACGACCATCACTTGAAGAAGGCAGACGAATGTCTCTCGACGATAGGAGGCGACCGTCAGAACATGGCCAAAATCGAGAGAGGCGTCCGTCAGACCATGGCCATAACGAACAGAGGCGACCATCATTTAAGCGTCGTGTTTCTATTGAGGCACCTTTCAACAATCGTCCTGCGGTGGAGTCAACCCTCAATGTCAAATGCGGGATAGGCGTAGGTCACATGGCGGGTGTGCACGTGGGGGATAACACGTCTAGACGGGAGTTCGTGATGCTGGGAGACCCGATAGACCAGGTAGCTGCCGCAGAGGCTGCTGCCAGTCATGGAGAAGTATTTGCGTCACCAGAAGCTATCGCTTACTTAACGAAAATGGGATCCGTACGAGGTGATTGGAAATCTAATATAAATGATGGACTCCCGACGCGATTGGCAGTCCGTGGTGAGAGATTCTTTTATCCAAAGGAAGAATATACTCCGTGTCGTGGTATTGGCTTGCCTTGTGAGGGTGAGAAATTGCTACGGCACTTTGATGACTTTGACTCTTCAGAGCTCAACTGGTTGAAACGAATGATATCGCTGTATGTGCACCCGGTTGTTGTTAGCGAGGAACATGAGAGCTCCTCTCACGTGAAGCATGAGACGGACTATGATAGAAATGTAGCTGCAGCTGAGTTAAGGAATGTGTACACATGTTTCATCTCGCCCAAGATTGACTACAACTTGACTGGAGACGAGGAGAAAGATCAAAAACTGTTTCATCGATTGAATGATATCATGACCATAACAACAAGACATCTCGACAGAGCTCAGGGTCACCTGAGGCAATTCATTCTTGATGACAAGGGCGTTGTTCTCATCTTTACATTTGGCCTGAGAGGAAGTACATTCCCGAATATGATTGCGCAACGAGCCATCCCTCTTACATTTACCATTGTTCAGTCTCTTCAAGATGAGCTTGGCATTAAAGTCTCAGCTGGAGCAACGTTTGAAAAGGCGTACTGCGGTGTCGTCGGTGGTGTGAATAGGCACGAATTTGCTGTTTTAGGGCCGGCAGTCAACCTCGCAGCGAGGTTGATGTCACCAAAGCACAACTCTGATGTCATATTGGTTGATAAGAATGTGCGTCTGCTGACAAGTCAAATATTTTTCAGGCCGTTGCCAGCCGTGATGGCGAAGGGATATGCTGATCCAGTACCCATATTTCAACCCATGAAAATATCGTCGGACCAGCAAGGTAGCAGATGGGGACATGCAAAGAAAAAGTTCGTGGGACGAGCAAGTGAAATCAAACAAAGCATGCACGTGGCAAAGGAAATGGCGTTGAATAGTATAACCTCAAAGTTTCTGTTCGTTTCGGCACCTTCAGGGACAGGTAAGAGTTCATTGATGGTGCAAGCTACAGAGACTGTCAGAGCCATGGTGAAGAAAATGAAGAAACGCGTGATTGTTACGCGATACATCAGCAATGAGGGCGACTCTAGAATACCGTTCAGCTTATTCCGATCTATCTTCAAGGATCTTCTCCGCCAAATAAAACATGATGACGAAGGCTCTGTGGCTTCGTCAAGAGAGGGATCCACGAAAGGACGTATAAATTTCGAAAGACCTGTCGATTTCGAAATCGATGAGGAATGGGATAACTTGTCGCTACAGTCAAATTCCACAATGAGTAGCGTTATGAGCACCGACGCCACGAGATTTCGATTCATTTGTGAAGAGCTCAATGCCCCACCTGAATTTGCTGAGGTGGTGGGGAAAAGGTTATTAGGATTGAAGAGCACGGCTGCACCTTCGACTGCAAGCAAACCACCGGACCTTGATAAGATCGTCAATTTTATAGCTGACGCATTCATTCGTTGCACTAAGCACGCGGATCTCGTGCTGTTGGCTCTTGATGATGTTCATTGGATGGATGAAATGTCGTGGAAAGTTGTCCAAGCAATCTTCGAGCGAAGTGAAAACGTCTTAACATTTTGTGGATCACGGCCGCCGTCGACGAATCATTTAGCAGTTGATGAAAAGTTCTGGTCCGAGCTGCATGGTGCATACAAAGAAGAGGGTCGATACATGGAAATTAATCTTGGCCTTTTTTCTGAAATTGATGCGCAAGAAATGATTGCATACCATCTTGATATCAGTGTGGACAAGATTGATGGTAGCTTTTTGCGCAATGTGTTCACATCTTCAGGTGGAATGCCTCATTATTTGAGTTACGTTCTGGAGACTATCAAGAGGAATGATCTCACTGTCGAGCTTGACAATGGTTTAATCGGACTGAAAAGTTCGGAGAGCGCCGAGAGCAAGCTGGGTTTCAAGTCAGTGAATGATTTGCTTCTGTACCGTTTAGATGCCCTCGATTCATCAGTGCGGACAACATTGCATCTTGCTGCAGTGCTGGGTACTGAGTTTGACCTTTTGGATGCAGCGCTCACGTATGAGGAGATGTTTGACGTCATCGACTCAGACAGGTTTCAATCAGCCATGGAGCTATGTGCACATTTTGATGTGGCAGAGAAGGAAGGAATATTGGAGCAGGTGGTTTCTTCTACAAAACACGATCAAGATGAGTTTGGGGATCCTGCCGATGAAGAAGGTAATCTTTGCACTGGTCTCGAAGACGTGTTCATATCTCCATCAGGCCGCAAGTCGCATCCGCTCTATTCTGACAATCGACGATATCGATTCACTCATGACTCGTGGAAGACTAGTATCCTCAGTGTCATGCTGGACGGTAGGAAAGAGGAAATGCATGAGCAAATTGCAACGGTATTGGAGAGAGAAATTGTCGAAGAGACCGAGAGCAAAGACGACTTAGAGTTGCAAATACACGTGTTCAAGCACTGGAACTTGAGTGGCAATTTTACCAAGGCTGCAGAACTTGCGCTTATGATTGGGGGCCAGCTTATGATTCTAGGTCTGAACTCTCAGGCCGACCTTCTTTTCAGTGATGTCATTGTGAGCCTCAAAAACGAGCAAGGCGGAGTATCATATGGAGACATTTCTTCTTCTGTTCTCGATGCACTGGAACCCGCTGAGCTTGAGCTTTTAATAAAGGTGTATATTGCGAAAGGAAAGGCTCTTTGCAACTTAGCGAAGGGAAGGGCTGGTGCCGAAGCCTATCAAAGTGCACTTGATGTGAGTCGGTAACTGTGCATTTGTCTCGTTTCTTCCGTAAAACGTATATTTTTTCTTACATTGTTTCATATGTGTTTCTTCAGATTCTTCACTACACTCCTTGCGCTTTCGAACAAGATTTTGATAGGAGTGTTTCTTTCCCAATCTTTAGCGGGCTGTTTTTAGTTCTTAAAATGGGAGTCATCGAACAGAATGAAGGCGGCAGTTACGAGGTAGGATTGTGTAAACAGTTTGTAGAACAAGCTCGCCTCAACAACGACCCTGTACACTATGGTCGCGCACTTGCAATGCAAGGAGAAACTTTAGCTCGCCTTGGAAAATTTGAAGAAGCCTTAGATAATTTGGAGACAATCAAGTCAATCTATGACATCGAGACACAGCATGTAGCTATATGCAAAGCATATGGGAGTGATAGGGTAGGCCAAGCATTCTCTCACAGCGTGAATTGGAACCATGCGCTTGGGAGGACTGACGCAGCTCTTGCAACTTGCAAATACATTGTTGAAGAAATTGTGCCGAAGAGTGACCCCAAAAATGCGCACAATACATTTTGTCTTCTCTATTCGGTGATAGTTACCATGAAGGAACATGATAAGGCACTAGAAGCGCGCGAATTAATGATCGCTTCTATTGTGGCTCCTTTTGAGGAACATGTTGGCTCTGGTGGGAGTACTTTCACCAAACCTATGTGGCAACCCATCTTGATGGTCCTTGATATGCAGGGGAAC
The DNA here is from genome assembly GCA_018806925.1 of Skeletonema costatum. NCBI lineage: Eukaryota > Bacillariophyta > Thalassiosirophyceae > Thalassiosirales > Thalassiosiraceae > Skeletonema > Skeletonema costatum. The sequence continues at coordinate 28,755 of JAHBBA010000853.1, read as the reverse complement.
GAAGACAAAGAAATTGAGCACATTGACGAGTACTTGGACTGGGCCCTGAATGACAGCAGTTATGCGTTGAAATCAGTGATCGAGGGTGCAATGGGGAACTTTTCTGCAACACCTTTGGCCATGTTTGCTGAGGTACCGTACTATTTAGCAAAAAGGAAGGAAGTCGATTTGGAGAAGAGAAAATGCCTAATTCAAACTGCATGCACGCAGATGGAAAAGTCTCTCGAAAATGCACAAAAGTGTATCCCTTACGCCAAATCGTATGCTGAAGAAAAGATCGCTGCGATTAGGGCGCTTGCAGCAGAGCTGGATGGTATTAACTCGACTTATAGGCTTGAGTAGAGCTGGGGAAATTATTGCGTAATTAATAAAAAAATGTCTAATCAGGAGTTGTCATGAGTTTGCTGCTCGAAGTTCGAACGGGACGCTTAGTTCAGCCACTGTAAGTCTTCGTTACTTCTTGCACCCGCCCAATGGGGAAGATCTGTCACAAAATTTGCTTTGTGTTCATTACCCGAGTCAATGCAATACTGAGCAGCATGTAAATCAATTGCTTGCCCTGCACCTAGTAACTGATAGTCTTTATATGACGTTTCTACACCGGCACGGCCATCGGAGCAACATAAACACATTTTTATTGCGGATTCAGCTTCTTCTGAGGAAACTGACTCTTCGCGAAGACATGTTAGATTCTTTGCTGATGCATTTAGCATTGCGTCTACCGACATCGTCAACAGTTGTTTCTTTTTCTCATTTTCCATGAGGCCCCCATATTGTACATCATTGTGAATTGGATATCCAATGACTTGAAGGTGCAGCCGCAGCTGATGACCTCTCCCGCTGATCGGGCAGGCGGCAACGATGGACAAATCACTGCTCTGATCGTATGATAAGGTTCGAAAGCGGCTTATTGATGGCTTTCCATCGGGACTAACAAATCGTTTCAACATATCATCGGAAGAGCTATCCTCGAATTGAACAGAAATTGGAGCACTGATCTCAATGACGTCATCGTTCCAACCAAGTGAAGCACAGTCAGGAACATTAGTATGAATCATTTCTGCTGGTGTCGTTGGAAACTTGCCCTTTACTCTAGCGAGGTACAGCTTCTTAACCTTTTTGCCTTTGAGATGGCGTTGAACCAAGCTTGCAGCTGATGATGTATTCGTACACAGTAACACTCCACTCGTACATCGATCAAGTCTGTGGCAAGGTAAGAGACTTTTAGGCTGGAGTCCTTCTTGCGCTTCTATCATTGACAGAAGCGAATTGGCATAGAACGGCCCCGCAGGGTAAATCGGGACAGTTGCAGGCTTGTCGATGACATAAATGGATGAGTCCGCTGATGAACCTTCCTCAAAAAGCTGAGACACACTATGCTTCGTTACCGTAATTTTCGCCGGAGTTACTAGGGGAGGCTCGTGCCAATGAACAATCCGTGAAATTCTGTCACCATTTTGAAGAATTGTATCCAAGCTTTGTTGCGTACCATTGATGTGAACTAATCCTGCGGCCAGCAACTGATCAAGTCGTTCGTGTTTCAGACCAAACTCAGACGTAAGTACTTGCCTTAGGGTCTGTCCACACCATCGGCCTTTCACAGAGCTGCTCAGTCTGCGGATAACAGGGGGTGGGCATTTCAAACCCGTTAATGACCGATATTGAGAAGGAGTTTGGCATAGCTGTAAAGCTTGTATTTCCGAAAGGTCTTTCTCGCGCTTCAGCACTTTACTAGGTCTCTGGTTTGACGGAGTGCGCGTCCTTTTCTTGCTGTTGGGTAGGTCTGAACAGTCATTAGCTACATCGCTTCCAGTCTGTAATTTGTTCAGTAGGCACTTGTTCCCTCCATGAAAGCCCCAGCACTTTTTATCGCAAGAAGATGACCCACAGTGACGACATACTGTAGCAGCCAAGCCGGAATGATTGTTTGGGCCGTTCTCTATAAGATTTTTCAGAAACGATTCCACCTTGTTGATCTGCTTCCTTAGGCTTTTTCGGCGCTGCTTCCCTTTCTTCTTCAATGCCAACAAAGGGTTCAGGTGAGCATTCAGTTCTTCGAGTTGCTTGCGCAAATCAGCTGCAGAAAATCCACTCAGATTTGTAAAGTAAGTTGATGCCAAATGAAAGTGCTCCTCGCAATGAAATTCAGGTCCAGAACATAGCTGCTTTTCCTCCAAATCCGACTTACATTTGCTGCAGACTAATACTGGTTCACGACAGACAGTACAGACATTCTCGGGGCTGAATGTATCATAAGGATCTTTGCAATAAAGACATTTTCCAACAATTGCAGTGGTGCTGTTGCCGCTGTTGGCAGATTCTTTTCCGCAGTCACTTGCATTCAATGCACCTCGCCTATCGAACACAAAGTTTTTACCAACGAACTGAGATTCTTCCGATCCAAACTCTTCCAGGTATTTATGAATGCCTCCCTTCAAATGGAATATTCCTTTGTTTTGAGGTACCATTTGACGCACAAATGCGGATGCCTTTTCGCATCTTATACCTCCTGTGCAGTACATTAGAATGCGCTTATTATTCAACAGCGATGATGATGGTGCTGGTGCTGGTGCTGCTGATGATGATGATATATTTGCATTTGCATCATTAGCTGGTGTTGCTTCAACATCGTTTCCCGCATTATCCTTCACCCACTTTGGAAATTGAGCAAATGTCTTGGTCTTGGGATCAACTGATATACCAGGCGCAAACGCACCAATCTGACATTCCTTATGATTACGCACATCGATCAACACCGTATCTACGTCGTCGTCATCATCACCAGACGCATCACTTTTTGCCTGTTTCTTCTCCACCAATGATTTGATCTCCTCGTGCCACTCGCGTGGTGTCAAGTAGCCAACAGATGTTTCAGTTGTAGATATGTTGGATAAGACTCCGCCAGTGGATATGATTTCTTTGACGATCTTGATGTTGAGATCTGGAAACCATTGATCGTCGTCGCCGTCGTTGTTGCTGTTGTTGTTGTTGTTTTTGTTGTCGCCACTCTCTTTTAGAGCAGCATCGGGAGAGTTAGAACTCCACTTAAAGTCGTTAGGGCTGTCAAGTAATAACTCTGGGGCATTCAATTCGTTGAAGAATTGCTTGGATATCTGATGAAACGTATTTATTGCATCTCGTCTGTGCGGGTCATCTGAGCAACAGTCATTACCAAGCATGCAATCAACATATGCATCTAAATCATCTTTGGCCCCAGCCAAGGTCCCGTTGATACCCTCCCCATTGTTGGAAAGGCCAATCAGAATCCTCCCCTTGAGGTTGAGCGCGATGCATAAGTTTTCTGTGGCTGACCGATACGTCTCTAGCAGAGTTTTATCATCTGTTAGCGGGTGATATTTGTAAAAGAGGATGCAGTGCATTTTTTGCTATGCGTAGGCAGGAACGATGAATGTATTCAGCGGAGAGGGTGGACGGTAGACGTGTGTATGTACTATGTACTGGTGGCACAGTGCCAGAGAATGAATGGCCATGATGATTGCGATTTATTTTGCGACGATGTTGATGAGAAAATGAGAAGGATTTCGAGACTCCCATCCGGACACCATCTCGAGCCAAAAATTCTTCAGCGCTAACATAAAAATTTTTGATCGGGAAAAGAAAAAGAACACATTGATATTGCAACATCTGCATATGATGCACAGGAGAACGACTAACCCCAGCACAAAATGAGAGGTATACGAGGACAGCAACGCAGCAGAAATAATTGGCAATGGGGCAAAATGTACTCTGTGGCCGAGGAAGAAGAAGAGGAGGACGCTGCCCTCCGAGACTTTGGTCTACAGTTGGACGCTCATCAGCAAGAGCAGCAGCTCAATCACGGAGGGTATCATGCTCCACTGTTGGAGAACGATCATCATCACAATCCGCTCTCCTTGTCGCAGCAGTTTCAACTACATGGATCGGAATATAGCAGCAGTAACAATATCCACGGTGACTTGAACGGCGATAGCAACGACAACGAAGGCGGCGGCAACGATGGCTTTGGTGCATTCGTATTACTAAAGCGTCTCAAACTCCTCCCCAAAAACGATGGATACGCCTATGTCTCAGATCTAGATGAATTCTTCTCCTCGCTCTACAATTATTACTACATGCGTGGACTTGGATCCATCATTGGCAAACACGTTGTTGAGGTCGTTTCGTTATTCTTTACTCTGTGGCTTAGTTTAATATTATTCGCCTATGTGGATTGGACAGCGTTAAGTCGCTGTAACGATGAGCATACTTGTCATGAATCATTTACCGAGGCCTATATAATACAAAGACCATTCTCGTCCGGTGGATCCTTCCTGAGAAAAGCATGGATACTAATTTACACGCTGCTATTCTCAACATATGGAGTCGTCTGTGTGTTACAATTTGGTCATGGAATCATTGCATCTCTCGAATCGAAAACATTCCTCGAGGAAGTTTTGGGCGTGAGTGATCGAGATTTAGAGGTGGGGAGGTATGAATGGGGTGAGATTGTGGAACGAATGTCGGAGGCACAACGAGTAGGAAGATGTCGTGTTGCTATCCTTCCTGGGAGAAGAAGTGGTGTGGATGGGATGGGCTCGGCATCAATGATGTCTTCGTCCACCAATCGAGGTGGAGACAATGAGGAGCCTACTGGTCACTTGGTGGTGGCACAACGTATAATGAGACGAGAGAATTTCATGATTGCCTTCTTCAACAGGGGTCTGCTTGATCTCACACTGCCACCACAATTCGGGCGTGTTGCTACATGGATGAACAAACCAAAAGAAGAGAAGCGAATATTCTTCTCCAAAAGTATAGAGTGGAGTATCTACTTTTGTGTCCTCAACTACATGTTCAATCACTCAAGGAAAATCAGACCAGCGTTTTACGGAGATCCATCATCGTTGAGGCGTAGATTTTTTCTCTGCGGTGTGGCGCATGCAATATTCATGCCGTTCCTTCTCTTTTTCGTGTCTCTCCACTTTTTCATGTCGAACATTTATGATTGGCGGTCAACGAAAGAATATCTTGGTCCAAGAGAATGGTCAGCAATTGCGAAGTGGAAGTTTAGAGAGTTGAATGAGTTGAATCACCTGTTTGAGAGGAGGATGGAACCATCTTACAAATCTGCATCAGCATACTTGGAAATGTTTTCAAAGCCTAGCCCACTAGCAGTTGCTGTTGGGCGCATTCTAGTATTTGTGTCTGGGTCACTTGGTACGCTGTTGCTTGTATTTGCGGCGATTAATGATGCAATCCTTCTACATGTAAAAGTTGGTAACTGGAACTTACTCTGGTATGCAGGTGTATTGGGAGCTTCGTTTTCAATAGGAAAGGCGTTACTGCCCAAATCCAACAATCCATATTATTGCCGAAGCCGACGCAATATGATGAATGATATGAGTGTAGAACTCGAAAAGGTTGCAAGTCATACTCACTTTCTGCCAGATTCGTGGCGTGGCAAGGGATGGGATGATAAAACAAAGAAGGAATTTTCAGCCATGTTCCAGTACAAGGCGAACCACTTTGCAATGGAGGTTGCGTCTATCGTCGTAGCTCCAATTGTTCTGTGCGTGTCATTACCTCGTTGTGCGGATGAGATCTGCAAATTTGTGAGAGAATCAAAAGTTGAAGTTGGGGGAGTTGGAGATGTAGTTGGATTTTCAACTTTTGATTTTGACTCTTTTGAAGATGAAAATTGGTCTGACAAAGATGACCGCAGTGATGGAATAGCTGTCAATACTCGACCGAAAACGAGACACGGCAAGATGGAGAAGAGCTTCTTCAACTTCAAAACAGTTTATCCAAGTTGGAAGATGCCCGCATCGGGCAAAAATCTAGTGTCTCGTCTCGATTCCTTTCGAGAGAAGCAAGATATTGCTCTTGCTCGTGAACGAAGGCTTCACATTGAAGCAGCCGCAGCTCAGTTGGAGACTCTAAGACGGCTTGAAGTGGAAAAGGAGAATAAGGCAGCAACAATCGGACTTGCTGGTTTTGTCGATGACAAACACATCAGGACTGTATCGTCAGGTCCGGATAGTGGTGGAGGGAGCGCACGAATGGATGTTTCGCAACAAACAAATGAGTCGTTTGGCTCTTTCCCACATGAAGATCACGATGATCTTCAGCAGCATATCCCTTTTGAAGAATCGGCTCACTCGTTTGTACCGCCGCACCATGCCTTTGCGCACTCGAGTGTCATGAATAACAGCGAAAGTGTGAGGTCTTCGTCTATGAGAGGGGCATCCCCTGGTGGCAACAATTTCGCAGCACTTGGAAGCGTCATGCATTATGGCGATACAGGTTTATCTACGCATCTGAGAGGAGTTTTGAACGGCTCATCTCTAATCGATCCGTATGCGTCTCAATTGTCTCAATCGTTTACGGGATCCTTAGTGCCTATAGAAAGCACTGACGAACAGTATTTGTGGCTTGATCGGTATCATGCAGAGACGACTAATACTACGATAAATAGAGGTGCAGGTAGCAACGATGAAGGTGAAATGACATAGCTCAACGTATTGACTAATAGCATAACGATTCATATCTAATCCTCTTTTCTATCTCGTTCTGCCACCATCCGTTCAGCTTCTTGCTTGCTCGGAATCAATGAACTCAAACTTAACGCTGAACCCCACCATCCAAATGATATAGCCAACGCTAAACCTGATAATCCGCCACCACTACTTCCTCCTCTGATGAAATTTAGACCTGATAATATCAGTGCCATCCCTGACTTTCCAAAGCGGTTGGCAAAGACGGCGATGATTTCCTTCCCAACATACCTACTTTCAAAGTCGAGAGGAACGTAGACTAGCTCTGCCAAGACGTTGCGTAGAGAGTAGTCCATAGTTTTTGCAGTCAAGAGACTAATCGCAACGAGATATAATGCCGACGACGAGGATGAAACAAGTGCGCCTGGGAAAAGAGATGGTATCATTCGAACGATGCCACAAATGAGTGGTAGCAACGGCATCAATCTCCACAAATGTTTTGGTTCCATCCGCTGCGTCAACACTGGCAACAAGAAGAATTGAAAGATTGTAGATAGACCGTTGCTGGTAGCATATAAGTTGCCAGTCCACGATGCCCTCTCATTATCATTTGGTACGGATGAGTTCAACTCCATTACAAAACATGTACTAAGAATGGTCGATAAGCTTTGGAAACAGAGTGTTTCGAAGAAGAGCGCTCCCAGAGTAGGCACTCGACGGAATAGGGAGATACCTTCTCTAATTTGATGTAGAAGAGTTTTGTTTGGCTTTTCTTCCGTACTAGCATCTGTTGATTGTGAAGTTGATTGCGATTGCTTTTCGTCTTGTAACTTTGACTGTGCTTTGCTCTTCTTTTGCTTTTGTATTTCTCTCGAAGGATCAAACCCATGTTTTTCTGCAGTAGAATACGCCCAGTCTGCCAACAGAAGAGTTGCTGTAAGTGATGCGGCAGCTAATCCTAACAGTCCTCCTAATCCTATCCATTCAACAAGTCTTGACACGCTGGTTCCAGCAATCATACTAACTATAGAACTGAGTCCAGCCACATAACTATAATATTTGCCTGCCTCTGTGGGAGTAAATATGCTCCCCAGAAATGACCATTGTTGTGCATATAATAGATGAGCATAGCTGTTTTGAAATACAAATGATGCCCATACAATAATCTGCGATATCGGCAATGAGAGTATCTTAATGTTTCCCAATACTTCATTGTGTTGCATGGTTGCCATAGCAATTCCTGATATTGTCAGTGCAGATATACAAAGCAATGTTGTGCTCCTGAGAGCTCTTCTGGGTCCCTTTCTATCAAGTTGCCTTGTGTAGGAAAGCAGTAAAAACATGGATAATGGACTCGCACAAGCCATTGCTAGTGGATAGTATCCTCCAGAACTAGATCCGAACCCAAGTGATGATGAGGTGAATAAAGCCATATTGGAGCCTCTTGCAAGCTCATAGCCCGCGAAATGCAAGGCCATGGCAGATGCCATTGCCACGCCAGATTTGGCTTTGGGAGATTCTAGCAGAGGTGAATTCATAATTGATCTGGCTGCGGCGGATAGTGCAGTGGAGCTCGGGCCTTTTGTGGGCGTTAGCATGGTTTATTGTTGAGCTTCACCTTCTTGGTTTCTTCTCTATATATTCGTTTGATGTCGTTGATAGGAGAGCTCCATAAGTATTGGACGGACCATCATCATTGTGCGGTTGTGATGATTGGAGTGAAAGACATCAAAAATGTGTCAAAAAGTAGTGCTGTCACACACTATGACGTCAGCGGACAACTGAAACATCAATCAAGATGCCACACTCGGCAGTACTAACTCATTCTCTTGACAATGGTGACAGTTGGTCGTAGTGTACTGCTTCTGCTTCTTGGATTGCGTGCTACTGCATTTGCATTTGCCCCAGCTCCCTCCACGACAATGTCGATGCGAAAATTTGGCTCTCACAGTAAAGCCATAATCAAGGGATTTGCAACCATCGCCGGCTCTTGTATTGTATTTCCACAATCATCGTTAGCATTCAGCGCAACTAACGATGTCGTATCAAATACGTTAAATGTGAGGAACATTGTAGGTGCAGGTGCTGCACTCTACAGTGGTGGAATTCTCGCTGATCTTGCCAGCAATCGAGCAAGAATGGGCAGTATGCGGTTATTCGCGTCGACAACATCAAGCGAAGAAACCAAACAAAAGGTCCCCATTACTATTTTAGCAGGCTTCCTCGGTGCTGGGAAGACTACTGCGTTGAAACGACTATTGGAGAATACAGAGGGGATCAAGGTTGGTACCGTAGTAAACGACATGGCTGCTGTGAACATTGATGCCAAATTGATCTCCAACCCAATGAATACGAAGGACCCTGATAATAACAATCCAATTGCAAAAGGGAATGCTGGGGGGACTGTAGAAACTGCAGAATGGATGTGCGTGCTGCAGTTTATCAGATGAGTTATTGACATCGGTTTCTGACCTCATGGAGGGAAGAGATTTGGATGCCATCGTTGTTGAATTGAGTGGAGTCGCTGATCCTGATGCGGTACGTCAAAACTGGGAAGCAGCCGTCGCGGCGAAACATCCTGCAACGAGTATTGCAGACCTTCGACGTGTGGTTACTGTTGTTGACTCTCATACGTTTGGATCGGATTGGCATAGTTGGGATACGGCCAAGAGCAGAGAATGGGCGGAGGAAGGTGATAAGTGTGCAGAGGCTCGCCAGGTTCCAGAATTGCTTGCAGAACAAGTGGAGGCTGCTGATCTCATCATTCTTAACAAGGTAGATCTTTCCGAAGGTGGGCAATTAGATACTGCCAGGTTGGTTGTGCGCGCTATTAATGAAAAAGCAGAATTGATTGAATGTAGCTTTGGAGAGATGACTCCGGATAAAAATACTACCTTTGGATGGATTGGTAGATGCTGTGGAGACTAGCCATGACCACGAGCATCAGCACAACACTTCAGACTGCGCTGATCCAGAATGTACTGACGATTCGCATGGGCACGAGCATTCAAGTCATAGTCATGGGCACTCCAGCCACTCTTCTGAGGATTCAGCTTGTACAGATCCTAGCTGCTCTGATGAAACTCACAGTCACGAACATTCCCACAGCCATTCTTCAGAGTGCAGTGATCCAGAATGCAACGATACCAGCCACAGCCACTCTCATGAACATACTTCTGACTGCTCCGATCCAGAATGCAATGATACCAGCCACAGCCACTCTCATGAACACACTTCTGACTGCTCCGATCCAGAATGCAATGATACCAGCCACAGCCACTCACATGATCACCAGACTTCATCAACAGCTGTTGACAGCCTAGGGATAAGCAATTTTGTCTATAAATCTTCTCGAGCATTTGATGCCCGAAAGCTGCAAAGAGTATTGAATCGTTGGCCCATTCCAGTAATGGAAGAGCTGAATTTAGTGGAACTAAGTAAAGAGCTCGACAAGGATGACACAGATTCCGATTCACCATTCCTGGGTGTCCTTAGATCGAAGGGCTTCGCGTGGATATCTCCTACTAGTATGTATGATCTTGACAATCACGACACCGTCCTCTACTGGTCGCATGCAGGAAAGCATTTTGGTCTGAAACAAGCAGGAAGCTGGTGGGCCTCAATGGGGAAAGAAAATATGAAACGAGTATTCGAAGACTCAAATAATTTGGCTGAATACGATCGCATTATACGGGAAGATTTTGTCTCGGGTGAATGGGGCGACAGACGGCAAGAGATCGTTTTCATCGGTGCTAAACTCGATGAAGATAGGATTAGGGCTGCGTTGGACGATTGTTTGTGCACTGATGAGCAGATGAAAGACTACAAGCAGTTAATCCTTGAAGCCATTGCAGAGTATATGGAAAGCTCGTAAGCCCTTCCGCGTAAGCCCTTCCGATACCACAAACTGACTATCTTGTCTTGAATTGGAGCCGTAATTAAAAAGTAGAAATAGGTCACTAGAGTATGTTTGTTGGAATGCTATGCTTTCAGTTCCATCTGTTATCGCATATACATGATGCATCCATTCTTCTGTTTAAATGGCAGCACGGACATGTAAGTCTCCGCATACCCCACGACCTCGTCCAAACGATCAATGCATATCGATTGCCAGCAGTAACGTCAGAGACAGCATGGAGATGGCGGCCAGCGTGAATAACGGCCCTTCCGACATCAGGGCGCTCAACCTCTCCAAGCAGTTTTCCTTCGTTCGGTGTTCCACGAAGTCCGTAGAATTGTACGTTGCCACCTTCAAAGTCTTCTTCGCCGAGACAGCAGTTCAATGTGACCTCGCTATCATCGGAATGAGGTACAAGACGATGCCGTGTAACAGCCCTGTCTGATTGGGGGTTCGCAGAGTACCCAGCAACATAACATTGTCTCCAATTAAGAAAGTCTTTGTGGTTGTCGATATCATTAGAAGCATCTTCACTAGACAAAAGCTTTTCAGTCGTGGCAAAAAGGTGACGTGATATTGGCAGTATAAACATGTGAAGTAGCATGTCGGAGATCCAATTCAACCCCACGGTATCGAAATCGATTGGCCTCCGACCTAGTAAAAGACTGCAGAACTCGCTAGATTCTCCCAGCTTTGATAAATCAGTAATTGTGTGTCGCAGGCGACTACAAAAGTCTTTACTCAATAGTTGGAAAGAGTAGACATCAAAGCATTCTTGACTCATCCAATCCTCTAGCAAGGCAGGATCCAGTTGGACTGCAAATTTTCCCCTAATTACATCTTCAACGCTTGGTAGTGTTTGTTGTGTCGATTTGGACAATGATGCGTATACAACTTCAAATGCCTCATCAGACAATACATCTTTTAATTGTGACCATGACTTGGGCTGCAATAGCGAAGATATCTGGAGAACATCATTTTTTGAATCAGATGATGCTTGACTATCATCATGGATTGCGCTAGGGCTGGTAAGTGCGTTGTTGTACTTCTCCACCAGTGCTCTTATTCCATTTCTTCGTTGCAGAACTTGTTTTCTTTGCTGTCTTACATCATTTAGAGTTTGCTCTAATGCATGTTCTATTGCTGCAATGTCAGATTCATCATACCTTGACAAGTAATTGGGATAGCGATCTAATCCTACGATCGAGTGCAATATGTGAGATAATTTGTTACTTGGATCCCAACTTTCTTCTTTCTCGTGTACGTTGTTTGCACTGTTGCCCAGCGTTCTTTGTTTTTCATTGATTGCCCCCCCTCCAAGTTGCTCGCTGCTGTTATTGCTGCTGTCCATGTTGTTGGAGCGATGCATTGACGACGGATAGGTCACGCCTCTGCTTCTTCTACTTTCTGATTTTGATAATATAATAAGCAACACCGATAGAAGTAGACCGCAGAAACGCATGGTTGATCAAGAATCTAGCCGCCGTATCTAGTAAAGAGATTGGAGGTCGACGAAGAAGTGAAGTGAGGTAGTGTGAGGTGATTGAGAGCGGAGGGGTGATGTTTTCCTAATACGACACACACGAGTAGTTCAGTACCGCTTTCTTCGCCAATACACTTCCATTTTCTTCCCCGATCACCATGCCATGCATTCCTCTCAACTAAGTATCTCATCACAGTTGAGTCTACTCTACAATACTATTTACCACAACTACACATCATAAGTACTTCTGGTATCACAGCATGTTTTCTTCTACTTTCAATGGCAGTCCCATGCACTCTCCTAGCATGATGTCGTCCATGAATCAGAAGAGATTTTTCGATCAAGATCGTAATGCCTTGACTCCTTCATCTCCGATGCATCAGCAGCAGCGTCAGGATTATAACATCTACGGCGGTGCTCAGGGACGTAATGGCCACTTACATGAGGAAAGAGATACAAGCTTGACACTTCCAAGTCGATTTGGAACGTCAATGCAATCCCATCTTTCTCCGAGGAATAGGCAGCACTGTTTTAGTCCGAGTAATAATCCATACCCACACGGTGACATTGGACAATTACAAGGAGTTTGGAATGCGTTTGATGCCGTAGCATCTGAATTGGGAAAGGAGCTGCAGGATTGCCTCTCAAACAAGGCAATATTTGAAGCATGTGTAGTACAGGAACAAAGTCATCATCAGGGCAAGCGAATGACGACGCAGGAGAAGAATGAGGAAGCAAGTATCCGCAAAACTAAGTACGAAAACGATTTGAACAATGCACTCAATCGTCAGAAAGGAATGTTTTCGAATGCCGTGATGGCTGCGCAAAAGGAAATCCAGAACTCCATTGATAGGAGGGTTGAAGAACACCGTCTTCACTTTAGTAGACAACTTGCTGATATGGAACGTTCGTATGAACACCGTATTTCAGAACGAGAGGCATACTTTGCCCGCCAGCTAGAGACAAAGGCAGCAGATTCCAACAGAGAAATCAAAAGGCTGCAAAATGAATGTGATCATGCTGATTCGACTTTTCAGAAGCTTCAACATGATATGTCCATCCAGAGGCAGACCCTAACACAATCTTTGCATGCTGCCGAGAAAGGTCGGGACGCTGCTGTCACTGAGCTGACCTCAACGCTAGAAACGTTGAAAAGTACTTGTGCTTCGGCTCAGAATTCGGAAATGAAGCTTCAAGAAGTTGAGAAAGATCTTGCTGAGCTGCAAGTGCAGTATCAGCTTGAGAGTGATAGGGCGACTGAAGCGTGGAGTATGGAAAACGAACGTGCAAATTTGCTTCAGCAAACTTTGGATGCAGAAGTCGAAACAAATCAGTTTCTTCGTTCTGCACAGGAAGAGATGAAGCAAGTTATTGGTATTGAACAGGAACACAGAGACTTGCTTGAAGCAAAGAAGCAAGAGATAGAGCATTCGCTGCAGGATACTTGTCAGAATCTCGAGCGGGCGAATCAAGAGAATAGCGAGTTACGAGAACAAGTCGCAGAAGTGCCCAGACTGCAGGATGCTCTGAGTGAAACAATCAAATCGCTACGAGAGTCAAAGCAAGAGTTTGAGAAGCTGTCGGAGGAGTTTGATAATTACCAAGAGATGAAATCAATGCTTGAAGGCAAAGTTTCCGCTCTAGAATCTCAGGTAGGAGACCAAATGTTAGATTTGCAAGCTGCAAGGATGAGCGAAGCTGATGTAGAGGCATCTTTAGAAGAATGTATGAAGAAGGTAGAAGACCAAATGTTAGATTTGCAAGCTGCAAGAATGAGTGAAGCTGATGTAGAGGCAAGTCTGGAAGAATGCATGAAGAAGGTTGATGAGTTAGTTGGAAAGCTACAAGAAATGCAAGAGGTCAATGAAACGGAACACACTCACCATGTGGAAGCATTGGAACAAGCCAATGCTGAAAATGAGAAGCTGCAACAACTTAATTCAAGCTTGGGAAAAGAAAGAGACGAATTGGTGGCAAGTGTGAAAAAGCTTCAAGAGGAGTGCAATAAGGAGAGGAATCAAGTTGCCAGCGCCCTTGAAGGATTTGACGAGGAGATGGCTAGTGCGGAAATCAAACTTCGCAGTGCTCAGAAAGAGTTGGAAGAAGAGAAGGAGAAAGTGAAACTTCTTGAGGTACCTCTGGAAGAGGCCACAAAGAAGATGGAGGATGAAATCACATTGTTGAAGGAAGAAAATGACCTTGCCCGTGTTAAATTTGAGAAGGAAGCTTCTGTTTACAACGAGGCTATCAAGATGCTGCAAAAACAGGTGGATCTTCTTCAGGGATTAGTGGACACAGGTTGTGAAAAATGTTCACGTGATGAGCTTACAAATAATAAAGTTCATGACTCTATGTTGGTGGAAGAACTGGAAGAAATGTTGAAAGAGAGAGATGATCAAATTATTCATCTCGAGGAAAAGTGTTCCAAAAGAGAGGCATCTATGGTGACGCTTGAAAAGTTGTGTGCTAAGGCTCGCAATGATCTCATTAATCTCCGTAATGAGAAGAAAAATCTCGAGGTGGCAGTTCAGAGATATTCAAACATGCATGACATTGCACAATGCAATGGTGGAACAAGCAAAGCAGTGGGTGAGCTTGTTAAGCCCGTCATTGATGCCGCTCCATCTAAAAATGATATCGATAGTATGATGATTGGAGCTTCAGTTGCGTTGCATGACATTGCTAAGTGCGATGATGGAACAAGCAAAGCAGTGGATGAACTTTTTGGGCCTATTATTGAAGCCGCTCCATCTATGAATGATATCGATGATATGATCATTAAAGGTGAAAAGGAATTCCACAACATTATGACTTATGTAGAAAATCAGATTGGAGCTGGAGTTGCGTCATGTGGCGAGTATGGGGTTGAGTGTACGATTAATGAGCAAGATTTTGCGACCGGACGCCAGCAGGATCCTCCCGATAATGGTGTTCTATGAATAAACAGTTGGTGATGTGCTTGACAATGATGAGGTTGGTGTATAGATTTGTTTGGATAATGAATACTTGTAGAAAACATGAGAAGAGTGTGTTACTCTGATGATAGGGACAGGAACAATTGCTTGATAGACTAATTATTATTCGAGTAAACTCGTTCCATCTAGCCAGCCCCATGTTTCATTCAGCTTTTGGCAAAAGCATTCCCTTGACATTTCATGAGTATGGGAAGACAGTACTTGATCACATACTCCGTCTTGACTCAGCGTTTTAAGAGCAGACCTCAAGCTTTCCGCCATGATGACACACGAGGATCCATCAGCATTTGGCGCATCAATCATCAATTTCGATGCAAGCAAGCTGGTGGGGTCCATCATCAAACACCGATACTTAGGTAGCAAGTAGCCAATGGGGTGAGCGTTCTTCGTGATCAGCGAATAGTGAAAGATACGATGACTTGAGTGCTGAATTGAAGTTCCTGATTCGAATTCTGTTTCCCTCAACTTCTCATCTGAATTGACGTATAGCAAATCTACTTCAAACAAATGCTTGTGCACGAGAACAAAAAGAGCTTGGGTACACACATCACCACGAATATGAAATAGTCGTGCTTGACCTTGTAGTGCTTCGAGTGCATCCTCAAATGTTCCTCGTCCACTGTAGCGTTTTGGTACCTTGTCTCGAACTACATCGTACAAAAAATCTGCTGGTCTCATCCCGACACCTTGGCACTTTAAATCAGCCGCAGAAGCACAGATAATCTTCGCGTTTGGGAATTGCTTCGCAGCATCGGGGAGAAAATTGGTATGGCTTGAGCTACCACTCACAATGAACTTCACTTCTCCAAGTGTATTGATCCAATCAATCATTTGAGGGTGCAGTCTAACAGGATTGTAAATCAATAAAGCGTTATCATCGCCATCAATATTAATCTTTGCAATGAACATATCTTGCTTCGAGTCACCACCTTGCTCAGCTCTCTCTTTCTCTGACACGGTGTCATACTTTTCAGCGGCAGCAATATCTTTTTCAAGTGTCTCCTTCAGGTGATCGGGCGCATTTGTGATTGCTGCTGCGTTGACGTTGCCAAACAGACTCTCCATCGCCTTTTTGAACTCTGGACTCATCAAGTAAGAGTATCGAACTCGCCAGATTTTCCCAGGTAAAATGAGTTTCTTCTCATATGGATCAACCTCACTGTCTTGTCCAAGGATATCAATGCTATCCCGTGGCGGAGATGGTTTGCTGCCCTTGGCCATCAAAGGGATTCGGATCCATTCAGGCAGCGATCCGATAACTTTCATGGGAAATGGGAAAGAAATGGCTTTGCCATAATCAACATGTAATGGTTTGGCTTTTTCATTTGGCTTGCTCTTGCGGCGGCGCATCCAGAAGTACATAATTGCGCCGATGGCAACAGTTTGGAGAGCGGCAGTCAGAGAGGAAGTAGATGGTATCATAATGATCAACTTATGGTAACGCACGGATAGACTCTGAAATTTAGTTGTTCCCGATAGACTCCATGCAACGATACTTAGTAGTGCGTTCTGGAAGATGTTGAAGAAAAATGCTCAGCTAGCATGCTAGTTGTGAGGTGGAGAGCTGGTGGAGAGCGTGGGTTTTGATTTGCAGCTTCTCAAAATGAGAACTCGTATCGTGTCACAGGAGTGACAGATCACATGTGAGAACTTGCGTCACAGGATGTCACAATGTATGTGTGATGAAGCAAGCGGAGAAAGAGGGCAACGCCCCCGCGCCCCACTGCCCTGCCTTCGCCCTCGGAACCCCTCTATTGCTATTGTAGTCCTCTCTTACGTGCTAGAGTCGAGGATATAATTATATACGCCGACATCAACAATATCTAGCTGGCAGTTGTAGGGACAGTTGGCAGGTGGCAGTATTTCTGTGTTGCTTGGTGATTGGTGGGCCTTTGCCAGTATTATTTAGATTTAGTCAGCTGGTCAAGTTGTCGTCGTCAAGTCTCAACTGTGCAGACATGAGACGCAATTTTTATTGGTCACAATCATTGTCACCTCTTACTCGGCGTGTAATGTTTCGGATATCGAGAAATTACGTTTCGGTGTCGGTGACGGTGTGCTCTAACTAAGATAAGTACGATTGAGAGGTTAAAATGATATGAAATGAACCCTACCAACTTTTCATATTTAGGGTTAATTAGGGTTCCCTGGTTGCAAGGCCACCTGTTTGTGACACTAACGACGACACTGGTGTCTGGGTGCGTACGTGAAGAGATCATTTCTTTCGAGCACTATCACCATTCACCATGGCGATTGAATCAACACAATCCTCGGTAGTATTGTCTTCGCAAAAACCCATCCTCACGACAACACAGATACACAGTATCATCATGTCGTCAGAGCACATCTCCTCCCGCTGTGCATCGTCAGTCCACCGTCAATACGTAGACGGCGGAGGCAGAAACAACAAGAAAAAGAAGCCGATCAACATCGACGGGCGTGTTCGGGGTCTCTTCTTAGCCGTATATTCCTACCATGCCCAGGCAAGTGAGGTAGCAGCCGCCGAAGGTCATGGTGGCACAACATCACAAGCAGAAGGAGCAGCGCACGAGAACCCAACTGGTCAAGGCTCATACACTGAATCGAATACGGAATTCGCCCACGAAGAAGCCCATGACTCCTCACACGCCGCTGTCCACGCCGTTCTCTTCCCATGGTTTGCACAAATCATCGGTATCTTCGTCTACTACTTCCTATCTCGTTATGCCCACGCCTTGCCCTACACAGCCGTCATGTTTGTGATGGGATTTAGTATGGGGTATAGCATGGTTCATCATAAGAATATGGAGACTATTTTGAAGGAGAGTTTGATTACTTGGATGGCCATGCCTGGACAGCTGATTCTTTTAGTATTTCTTCCTGGATTGTTGTATATTGATTCGTATCATATCGATGGTAAGTTTGATCAATGGCATTCTTTCATAAGATGACTTTCACGTTAGACGCTCACGTATGCATGTTCTCGTGTGCATCTCATCATATCTTTCGACACATCCATAGTACACTTGTTCATCAAGTCATTCCAGCAGCTATTGATCTTTGCTTTCCCGATGGTATGTTTAGAGGCATTTCTATGTTTTGCTTCTTTCCCTCGTCGTACGTATTATAGTTATATTCATCTCACATACGTGCCTTAACCTTAACTTTGTTCTCTGCGTATATAGGTCCTCGCTGGAACAACGCTAACGGCATGTGTCGCATATTTCATCTTTCCATTTGGTTGGAATCTTGATTTGTGCTTCACGTTTGGATCAATACTCTCTGCGACCGATCCCGTTGCTGTCGCTGTACTATTGAATGAGTTGGGAGCACCGCCTCGACTCAAGGTAAGTGAATACCTAGTCAAATGAGTATAACAGCGACTTCTCTTCACTCTAACCCTTACAACTTCCCTTTGCTAACACCATAGATGCACGTGTCTGGTGAAGCCCTCATGAATGATGGCTCTGCCTACGTCTTCTACACGATCTTCAAAGCAAGATACGTCTTTGCTTTTGGAATTCCGGGTATTGGGAAAGATGTTAATTGGGGCGAAGGCTTCAAACTATTCTTCCAACTTGCACTCGGCGGAATGTGCATCGGCTTGGCATTTGGATTTGGATCTGTCATCTTGCTATTCGCTCTCAATCGAAGATTATCCGGAGGAGATAGTTTGGCACAAGTTGTGGTAACGATTACTGCTGCTTACTTGGCTTACTTTAGCTCGGAAGTAGCTGGATGCAGCGGTATTATAACCGTGTTATTCCTAGGAGTGACTGTCAAGTCACTTGGATTCACCATGATTAATGATCCGCACCTCATGATGCTTTTGAATGGATTCTGAACACGTTGCTTTTTACCTTGGCAGGTAGTTTGTGGGGATACTTGATGGTGAGTGTGGCACAAGAGAAGTGTGATCGTTTTGCTCGTGATGTTATCTAGTATTTGTTCACTTAATACCTCATTTTTTACATCTAATTCGCAGGGAGACGATCCTGACACAACCACATTGAACGATGCCTTGCTGTCCAAGAAAGACTGGGTGAGTATTCTGACTTCAGTATCAGCCTTGTATTCAAAGAGATGACTAACAGAAGATGTATCTGTATTCTGTTCTCTACACCAAGGGCTATTTGGTTCTCCTCTTTATTCTCTTGACTATCATCCGCTCTGTCTTGATGTTATCCTTCTATCCTATCATATCTAGGATTGGGATTGGCTCAAGTTGGCAAGAAGTTGTCTTCATTTCATGGAGTGGCTTAAGGGGTGCTGTTGGCATCGCTTTGGCCCTGTCACTCCAATCCGAAGTATGGCAGCTAACTGATGATGAGCCAGACGAAACATTGAAGCATCTCGCTCGGCAGGATGCTGAGAAGATCTTTGGATTCGTCGGAGGTATTGCCTTGCTCACGCTGATCATTAACGCTCCGACATGCGGCCCTTTGCTGAAGAAGCTTGGCCTGATCACGCCCACTGAAACTCGCGTGCAGATGGTTGAGAATTACAAGCAGCATGTGAATCATTTCTGTTTAACACAGTATGTATCGCTGCTAGCCGAGTCACGTTTCGACGATTTGGACTACACGGTGGTCAAGGAACATGTCTCATTCTTGCAAGAAATTTCTTATGAGCAGTTGAAGGCGGCTGTTGAGGAGCACAAGGTGAACACACCTGCACACGACTACTTGCGACCTAACCTGAAGAATGTCATTCCATACTTGAAGAAGATAAGCGCCGATGAGAAAGCTTCCCTCGTCGAAGCTGTTGAGGAAGTAAAGAAGAATGAAGTTAAGAGGCGTTATGATCTTCTCAGGAATCGTGCAAAGTCTATTGCCAAAATCAAAACAGGTCAAGATGCTGCTACAAAAATGCAGAAGGTAGTCCTCGACTTCAACAGAAGGCAATCCTTGGATGTACGGTGTGATGATAAGCACGCACGAGTCGGCACGAGAGCTTCGAATTGTTGTTGTTGAAGCTCTTCGAAGTGCGTATGCTCGTATTATTGACCAGGGAGAGCTGGAAAGTCGTAGCTTCATTGCTTACAGTCTCAATCGCAGTTTGGATTATGCTGGTGATTCTGTATCAAGGGGATTTCCTCTCAATGACTGGGACTGTCTACAAGTGGCATCAAATTCATTCCTGAAGTACACCGAAACGGCCCTACACGGATTCTTGGGTATCAAGCATCAGATCAAACATCGCACATTTTTTCGGCTCGATCGAGGATATTTCCTTATTCATATGCGCACGTGCAAGGTGCTGGCTTTCATCAAGGCACACGAGTTGGCCAAAGGAGGACTCAAAAAGTTTTGCAGCAACGCATCCACTGATGAATACTCTGCGGCGGAGATTGTTGTTCTTCGAGAATGTGATATACAAATCCAATTAGCTGAAGATGCCCTGAATGAGATTGATAAGGAGCAGGTACAACAAGTCAAGTCACATTATGCATGCCAGATCCTTCTTAACAAAGCGGCACACTTCTTGCAAACACTCACGGCTCAAGGACTCATGACTCAAGGGGAGGCTGGAGGAATTTTAGAAGAGATTGAAGATCACGTTCAAGGTGTGGTGGAGTGCCAGAAAGAAGTTCACGAAGGAGAATATACTCCAAGCGAGAAAATATCTTTCATGAGGAAATTCAGTCGCTTCGCATCAATGGGCGTCGAGCCGGATCGTGCGATGTTGAATGCGGTAAAAGAGGATGACGATGCATCTAATGGTATGGAGGAACATGCGGAGGAGCAAGCCTGAGCTTGAAATTGCACCCGACCATGATGGAAAGAGAGGCGTAGGAGTGCTCCTCTCAAGGCGAGGGATCACATGATATGCATTTGGATGGGGAAATCCAATTGTTGAATTCTTGACAAAAGAGACATAGATTGACTTTTTTGGTTTGTTGGTTTGTAGATTGTAACTGCCTGATGATGATGATTAGATGAAGATGGTGATGACTGCATAAAATTGTTAACTAGTTGACTATATTATATTGTTCACAGACAAAAGATACTCTCTTACCCTCAGCTGAATGATGCAAAATCACCTTCCCTCGGACAACGGAGTCATGTGCACTGTCTGAGAAAGCAAGAGAGGCGGAGTAGGAGGGCAGCGCCCAACGCCCGCCCGGCCGCCCCCACGAGCCTTTTTGAAGTGACGACAACAGGCTGGAGAGATACATTGTATGGATATTAGTGGAAGTGGATGAGTTTGTGTATGTACATCATCATATCCGGGAAGCTTGCTGTGTAGCTTGCTTGGCGATTGGTTCCTGTTGGGGATTGGCGGTGTTCAAAGCAAGGGCCTTTGCCAGTATTATTCAGTCAGCTGGTCAAGTCGTCGTCATCAAAACGTCAAGTCATCAACTGAGCCGACATGAAACGCAATTTTTTATTTCTCTTTGCCATGGTCACAATCATTGCTTCATCATCGGCCTTCACTTCTCGGCGTTTAATGTTTCGGATATCGAGAAATTATGTTTCGGCTGCGACACACAAGTTGTCCTCTCGTCTATTGTTTCGGAACGCATCAAAGTCTACCTCTGATTGCTCACCGATGCTGTTCTCGTCATCATCGTTTGAGATGACTGCTAATGAAATTCAAATGAAAGATGACGCTTTGAAAATGATAAATGCTTCGATTCGAGCTGTTGATCCGTATGCTGCAATAAAAAGAAAAATGGTCATGTGCAAAGAAGGAGATACCTTGGAAACGCTGGTTGTTGAAGTAGATGATGATGATGATGGAGCGGAGCAAATCAAATATAACATGTCAAAATATGATAGAATAAGGGTGTTGTCGGTCGGAAAAGCAAGTGCTGCAATGGCATTGGCTGCTGGGGAGATTATTTCTTCCTGTGGTAAACAAATTGATGGCGTTGCCATTATCAAAGACGATCATGCAACCACTGAAGAAATAGAATTGCTGAAAGAAAAATACAACATTGTAGTCAGACCTGCTGCACATCCAGTTCCAGATGCAAGGTCAGTTGCAGGATCAAACGAAATATTACAACTTGCAAAGACTTCTGACTCGCGAACTCTTGTCGTTGCGTGTATCAGCGGCGGTGGATCGGCTCTATTCTGCTCGCCACGAGAACCGCTCACTTTAGATGATTTGATGCAAACAAATTCTGCATTGCTCGCGAGTGGTATGCCGATTGAAAAAATGAATGTGATACGGAAACGTTTAGAGAACGGAAAGGGTGGGAAATTGGCAGCTGCTGCCTTTCCTGCAACAGTTTTAACATTGGTGTTAAGTGACATTATCGGAGATCCAATAGATTTGATTGCTTCTGGGCCAACTGTACCAGATGATGGCAGTGGATGGGATGATGCATGTAGACTGGTGCAAGAATATGGATTGGAGGCGGATGGTGAGTATGCTCTTCCCGATACTGTCTTAAACTTGCTTCGGCTTGGGAAAGAAGGTCAGTTGGAAGATACACCTAAGTCATCCCATCCAGCTTTTTGCGATTCGCCACCGCTATGTCAGACAGTACTTGTCGGAAATAATAGAGCTGCAGTTATGGCTGCTGCAAACCAAGCCGATCAGCTTGGGTACAATCCTGTTGTACTGGGAACTCGAATTGATGGCGAAGCTTCAGTCGTTGCTGGCACCTATGTTGCAATGGCTGAGATGCTTTCACAGCAAAGAGAACACCATGGTGTAGGTAGCTATCAGATTGCTGAACTTCCTGCAGCACTTATTGCGGGTGGGGAGACGGTAGTGACAATACCTGCGGAATGCAATGGAAAGGGAGGAAGAAATCAAGAGCTGGCTCTGTCGGCTGCAATCAAATTAAAAGAGATTGGTTTAAGAAATGTTGTTATAGCCAGCTGCGGAACTGATGGGACTGACGGTCCCACCGATGCTGCTGGAGCTATCGTTGATGGCGCAAGTGTGGATAGAATAGAACAGACAAATACCGGACGTTGTGCTCATGATGCCATGAAGAATCATGATGCCTATCACTTTTTTCATGACGACAACGCAGATTATAGATCGCATCATCTCATACAAACAGGTCCAACTGGGACAAATGTTGCAGATGTCATGATAACATTGATCAAGTAAATTCAAGCTTAGCCAAAAATCGACATCAGTTTTACATCATTAGGCATGCGCTTTAGAAGCCTGCGTTTTTTTTTACTGCAACCAACTTGCTCTTGGTATAAGAGGCATGTAGGTACTATGTGTAAGTAGAAAAAGATTTGTGAGGCTGTTGCTGGAGTCTTCTCTCACGTTCATTTACACAATCCAAGCTTCGGAGAAGTGAGGGCTGAAGTGTTTTTTTTAGTTGAGGGAAGAGGTGGCCGCGCTGGAAATTTGCATCTTGTTGTTGTTGTTGTTTTTCAGACTAGTACATTGCATGTAAGGGTACTGTAAGGGTACACCGGACGCTAAGTTAGGTACATCATCAAACATATCCAAGCTAGGGTAGGTACTCATAACCGTTGAGAATGGGCATGCGTTGAGTACCTAAAGCCCCCAAGACGCTTCTACCTAAAGCCTCCAAGACATGACGATTGGCGATTTTCCTCATGAACCATCTGCTCTGTGTCTGTCAGGTCTGCACATAATATTTGGCGCAAATTCTTCAAAATGTCATCACTCACTACTTTAGCGCAACGCCGCTCCACATCATCTAACAAGCGCACCGCCGCTCTACTGTCAGCAGCTGAAGGAATACTATCACCCGGCAACTCCTCTGTCAAGCGGTCTAAGTGGAAAGATGTTGATCTCCTCACAAGAAAGAATAAACCATCATCTCTCCTCCCATCAAGCTCTACGGACAAGCGCACCGCCGCTCTACTGTCAGCAGCTGAAGGAATACTATCACCCGGAAACTCCTCTGTCAAGCGGTCTAAGTGGAAAGATGTTGATCTCCTCACAAGAAAGAATAAACCATCATCTCTCCTCCCATCAAGCTCTACGGATTATATTGATGATAATCAAGATCTCCTGTTGGCTGGGTGCCTCTCAGATTTGAATGACATGGGTGATGCAGTTGTAGGTGATGCCGGCGGCATCAATCCTACCAACGGCATTAATTCATCATGCACAATTGATGCATCCAACATCACTGATATCTTGATGGATGAGTCAGTTGTATGTGACGCTGGTGGCATTAATCCATTGGATGTTTCCATATCCCAATTTTTGGAGGATGTATTTCAAGATGAAGATGGTGCTTCTCTCCTAGATCCTTCTTACTATGCAGATAATAGCATCAACCAAGTCGAAGACGATGGTTCTTCTCTCTTAGATGCAGGTCCTCCTTCACTAGCAAGTCCTTCTTTCCATGATTCAGACAGTCCTTCTGAGTATGCAGATATCATCAACCAAGTTGTAAAAGAAAAGTCAACAAACACTGCATCTCTTCGTGATTTGAAGGCGAAAGAGGTTGGGGTGATACTTTTTTTGGCTCATTTTGCATCAGTGAAAAACAACTTACCAGGGTGTACATCAGATGTATGCAATTTGTGTTGTGAGGCTCCTGGTGAAATATACTGCAGAGAGTGTAAGTTCAAATCAGCTGCTTATGTGCCTTCAAATAATAACGCTGAAGGTATCAATGATGATGATGCTGGTCTTGCTAAAGGCATCGCAAATCGTAGCGTTATTAAATCAGATGAATATGCCGCCTTAATGTCAAAGCCTTGTCATTCACCAGCATCAAGACGGAATGGCAACACATATGAAAGATTCTTTGCTGTGGACAATCTTGGTGACTTTAACAGCAACTTTCAGAATATTGTTGGTTCCAAAGGCCGTGATCATCAGATTTCTTCCATCCCGCTCATTGTGTATGTTATGATGTTGGCTCTTGGTTTTGAAAAGAATGAAGTGGAGTTGAGAGAAGTGATTTGTGGTATGATATTGGAGGAGACAGTTCCCAAGTACAACAATTTTATCTTCAATAGACTTCAACGATTGGGGCCCATGAGTAGGAACAAGAACGAATTGAAGAGAGTATCAGTAGTGATTTGGGCGTCTTTGTTTGCGTTGGACTTACTCGCGTATACTGAGTCAAGCAATGAAGTTGATAAGCTGGCAAATGTCTGTTTTTTTGATGAAAAGCTGGTTGAAATGAATAATGCAGATGTTGTGCACCTCTTTGCATCGATGGGGTATTCAATCGATCTGTGCTCTCGTGTATTTGAACATGATATGATGCAACACAGTGTAATGGTATCATGCAGTCGCTTTTTGAAAAAGTTGAGCAATTATTCGGGGCCGACCAAGGTACGCACAGCAATCAAGTGGTCACTTGTTCTGTCTGTTTTGAATGGTGGCATTTCTGTTGGTTTCTCTCCTGAATTAGATGGAGATGCTCAATACCTATCACCGTGGCTGGAGGATTTCTCTGAGGTGGCTTGTTCTGGTTCAAAAGAAAGACTGCGACATTATCTTGATTTGATGATAGGCAGCCTTGTACAGCCTGAACAAGCAGTGGAGGTTGTTTATTGTGAGGAGAAGAAGACAATCCTGATGATGCCATTGTTTATCTTGGCTTATCTTGGTCATTTGAAGCGTACTGCTTTAAAGTGTGATACAGCATTCGAATGTCGCTTGCTTGGAGCTACAAATGACCTCAATGTTGTAAATGCATCTGGCGAAGCAATCAAGCAACCATCCTTTGCCAACTTTCGACTCAAACCATCGGCGGAGTACGCAACTGATTTAGTGAAAATGCTTGTGTCTACCTTCAGCCAGCGTCCATTGTCAAGCATTCTTGGTTCGGGGATATCTGGCGAAACAGGGACCTTCTCTTTTAACTTCACACCGCTCGAGGAAGACACACTATATCTTGGAAGTCTTGTAGCAAAAATTACTAAGTCTCCCCAGCAATATATGGATGATCCGCGGTTCAGCTACGTTGTGAGGAAGTTTTATCATCTTTTTGCAGAAGTTATTTCTGTGTCTAATAAAGAAGGTATAGTGACAGCAAAGAATGCAGCGTGCTTAACTGCCGGGGTATTATTATCGGAAGATGAGTTTCCTGTCTTGCGCAACAGCAAAAGTTTTTGATTTGTCCATTGAGGTTTATATTATACAGTTAATTTATGTTGTATGTGTTTTTACTAAATGACGCTAATTAGTACTTAGTTATTGACTCAAAGTTTTAGCCTCAACAGTTATGGCGTTTGGCGCAATGCATTCGGTCTAATGATTGCTAATGTAAACTGGACACATGAAGAAAGCAGGTATGGCTTTGTGTTTTCTGGACAGTTATGCCTTAAGATACTGTAGACAATTTGGCTTGACATAAGCTAGACAGTTTAGATGTGCAAATGAAAGCTCCAACTAGCTCATAACTTAAAGGAGCAAAAGTTGCCACGTCAAAACAGTCGTCTGTTGCAATAGTTGAAGAACATGGTATCTTTTCCTTATCATGGTGGTGTTTATGAAGGACATATCAAATTGGTCAAAAATAAACTGAATGGTAAGAAGAAAGCAAGAGCTCGGAAATATAAAATGATCCCCCATGGGAGAGGTATTTACAAGTTTAATGGTATGGTATTCAATGGACTTTTCCGTGATGGTTTTGAGGACGTAGGGAGGTTGACTTGGCCGGATGGAACCTCCTATGTTGGCAAATTCAATGCAGGCTATCCGGAGCCAAAAGTACTACAAAGTCTCCATGAAAATTGCCTTCTAAAGAAACGAATTAAGGAGTTGCAATCAAAGTTGATTTTTAAGCAAGCGGAACTTGACGATTCCAAAGAAGACCTTGATATTGAGAAAGAAACAACTATGGCGGTCGCACTTACTCTTGATCGGTGCCAAACAAAACTGGCAAGAGTCTTTGAATTGGCCTTGCGAAATTGTATTACTGCGGCTGAGATTCATCATATTTGTTCCGATTAGAGTTTACTCCTCTATAAATGTATAAGTATCTACCTGTCCAATAATGATATGACAGAAATTTTACGTACGTCTGGTTGTCATATCTACCTGTCCAGTGTTCCACAATTGAATCATCTCGGTATTGACGGTGGGCTCGGCTCATGGTGGGTGGTGGTGGTGGGTGGTGGGCTGGTGGGTGGTGGTTGTGGGTGTTTTTTTTCAGTTGCGGAGGGGGCCCTTTTGCTTGGGGGCTACAGTAGGTACCTTGGAGCTTTGAGATGCTGTCAGGGACAAGAGTATCAGGGATAATGAGGGTTAATTCTTTGGGGAGAGAGATGAAAAAAAAACAGCCCACGCACCACCCACCATACCTAATTGCCCGGCCACAAATCTCCCGCCACTAATAAGATACCCATCCATCACTCACTCACAAAGCAGGTATGTAGGTAAGTAGGTACTTACCCTTAGGTAAAAGGCACTAGTACAATATGTAAAATTACCCAAACTTCCCTTGCCTCTCAGGTCATGAGAAGTTCTTTGCTCAGTTTGGCGATGGCACGGGGGAGCTACAGCAAACACAATCAGCACAAGTTCTGCATAATAATTCAATGGGGGATAGCACAACAACTTCATTCACTTTAGCTTCACCAACACTATCACCCATTTTTCAGAGTGTTAAGCCACAATGACTACAAAGTCTACTGCTGTAAGAGAGGACACAACGCCACAAATTTGCACATATGTTTTCAAAATTCAAGACGACGATGAACATGAAGACAATGCAGATGTAATTAAAAATAGCATCCAATCGCTTCTTGGGTCTGAGCATGAAGTTATCTCACTAAGTAAAATGAGATTCAGCGCACCCTCCACTGATGACTCTTCAATTTTTCAACATGTGATAAAAGTGAAAACTAATTCACCAACACATGTCGCGACAAAGTTTATGGGCAATAATTGGGTGAGAGAGGATCACATTCTTTTCAAAGCTGGCAGGCCGTCAATCCCTACCAACATCTCAGAGAATACAAAAATTACTTAATGTATAATGGCGACGATGGTGCGAATTAAGTAGGGTACTTTCGCATAATGTACCGTTATGGCCTAGCATACTCTAGACAGTGGCTTAACATACGCTAGACAGAGTTTGGCTTGACACACGTTAGAAGTTTAGATGTGCAAATGAAAGCTCCAATATGCTCATAAATTATAAAAAGCAAAAGTTGCCACAACAAAACAGTCGTCTTCAGTACAACTTTTGATTTCGTCTTCTCCCTTCTCAACAAACACATACGTTGTACATCACCAACAGATCATGCGCAAGACAGCTAAGAAGAACAGAGACAACCCTACCACTTCCCCCTCTCCAACAAAGAAATGGAAGTGGACACCCGGATCAGGATGTGTTTATTAATTCCTCCAGTGGATCCAGAACTAGGGATATGAATTTGGACCTTGTCGAAACATGTGTCGGTGGTGTTTTTCATTGGGTTTTGCACCAAGGCTTGGGCACCTGATGAGTCAGCCTACTTATTTCCCATGGAAAAGGGTCTTAATGACACGGAGGATGGCGGAAACCTTGCCAAGGAATGGAAGTATGTACACTCATTCTTGCCTCGCAGAGATACTAACGTCGATGACGGTATTACTGCTATGAAAACAAAAAAGGGATCCAAATGGGACTGGAAAGTTGTTCTCCTCCTTATTGACGAAGGAGATACTTCTATTGAGAAAGCAGGTCGCCACATTGCCCACTGCTTCAGCAAGTTTACAAGGAACAAGGATGTGATGGATAATCCGGAGAAATATACATTTAACAAGTGTTTTAGGGATCCTCAAGCATTGAACCATTACCTCCTTGACTTGGACGTTGCAAAAGTTCTAAAATCTCTTGTCTGCCATCAAGGTAGTGAGTATACATCAAAGGAGGATGTGATTCAAGACGAGGAAGTAATGGATGCTTTTTTTGGGACTTCTGAGGTTGGTAGGGCATACCTTGAAGATATGGAGGATGAGGACTGGGACTTTCTCCTGGATGGAGCAGACAACTAATTAGGTTTGAAGAGTTGGATTAACGGTTGGAAGGCTGAAAAAAGC